>JABEVN020004129.1:0-15414 GCA_013146195.2 Codonopsis lanceolata | reverse complement strand
AGTTAAGTTAAGTCTAAAGTTAAGTTATGTTAAGTTATGTTAAGCTAGGTTAAGTTAAGTTATGTTAAGTTAAGTTAAGTTAGGTTAAATTAAGCTAAGTTAAGTTAAGTTAAGTGAAGTTAAGTTAAGTTAAGTTATGTTAACTTAAGTTCGGTTAAGTTATGTTATGTTACGTTAAGTTCGTCAAGCTAAGTTATGTTACGTTAAAAAGTTAAGTTATACGTTACCTTAAGCTAAGTTAAGTTACGTTGCGTTAAGTTGCCTTCGTTAAGTTAAGTCCCAAGTTGCGCTACGTTATGTTAAGTTAAGTTAAGTTTAATTTAAATTACATTACGTTAAGTTACGTTACGCTACGTTAAGTTGTAACATTTTGCCAATAGGCATAGCGTTGTTTTCATGTTATAATGGTTCATTGTACTCCATTATAACATTTCCCCAATAGGCGAAGCATGTTTTCATGTTATAACGGTTAATCGCTCATTATACCATTTCTCACAATAGTAGCTGTTTTCATGTTATAATGGTCCATCGACTCCATTATAACATTTCACCAATTGGCGTAGCGTGTTTTCATGTTATAATGGTCTATCGCATCCATTATACCATTTCGCTAATAGACGATCGTGTTTCATGTTATAATGGTTCATCGCTATGTTGCTGCCAGTTAGCCGCCACATTTGTTGTTAAGCTTGCTTAAGCTGTTGCCACGCTACTTGCTGGGTTGTTGCCACGCCACGCTAAGCTAAGTTGCCACGCCATGCTGCGTTTGCTGCTAAGTTGCTGTTAACAAGTTAAATTCGTTGTTAAGCTTTGCCACGCTACGCTAAGCTGCTTGCGTTAACGCTAACGCCACGCAGTTATGTTACGTTAAGTTAAGTTGTTGGTTACGTTAACATTACGTTAAGTTACGCGTTATGTTAAGTTGTAATGTGAATGTTTTAATTTTTTAATTATATTGATGCTAATCATTTTAATTATTGATATTATATTATTTAATTAACATTTCAAATATTATTTTAATTTAATTTCAATTTATGTTAACGTTGTTGTTAAGTTAAGTTGTAATGTGAATGTTTTAATTTTTGTAATTATATTGATGCTAATCATTTTAATTATTGATATTATATTATTAAATTAACATTTCAAATATTAATTTAATTTAATTTTAATTTAAGTTTACGTTAATGCTACGTTAAGTTAAGTTGTAATGTGAATGTTTTAATTTTTGTAATTATATTGATGCTAATCATTTTAATTATTGATATTATATTATTAAATTAACATTTCAAATATTATTTTAATTTAATTTCAATTTAAGTTTACGCACGTTACGTTACGTTAAGTTAAGTTGTAATGTGAATGTTTTAATTTTGTAATTATATTGATGCTAATCATTTTAATTATTGATATTATATTATTAAATTAACATTTCAAATATTATTTTAATTTAATTTCAATTTAATTTCAAATATTTTTGATATTTTATATTAATTAGAATTTAATTTTCAATTTATTTTCAGTGACGGAATTTTCCGTCGCTGAAAATAAACCAAAATTAAATTCTGAAATATTCAGCGACGGAATTTTCCGTCGCTAAAGGTTGGAATTTTCCGTCGCTGAAAATAAACCAAAATTAAAGGTTGGAATTTTCCGTCGCTAAAGGTTGGAATTTTCCGTCGCTGAAAAATTCCGTCGCTGAATATTTCAGAATTTAATTTTGGTTTATTTTCAGCGACGGAAAATTCCGTCGCTAAAGGTCACCTTTTACGACGGAAAATTCCGTCGCTGAAAATAAACCGAAATTAAATTCTGAAATATTCAGCGACGGAAAATTCTGTCGCTAAAGGTGACCTTTAGCGACGGAAAATTCCGTCGCTGAATATTTCAGAATTTAATTTTATTTTTTCAGCGACGAATTTTTCCGTCGACCGATAAATTCGCCGTCCGATGGTCAATTCAAGCCGATGCAAAATTCCGTCGCTAAAGGTAAAATTCCGTCGCTAAGAATTCTGTCGCTGAAAGCACTGTTTCTAGTAGTGATAGGTTTGTTTTAATCTTAATGTTTTCATTAGATAATTTCATTTGTATGTATATTGTGACCTGATTGAAAAAAGGTTATATGAAAATTCTATATAAATAATTCTTAATATAATAAACAAAAGAAAATTTAAATACACCAAAGAAAATTTGTATAAAACTATAAATATTAACACAAATCCAAACAACTAACAATAACGTTAGACATACAAAATCAAGTATAAATAAAAAAACCAACGAAATTCATTATAGTTCCAACTCAAACATGCATACGAAAAACAACAGTTTGAATTCAAACAATTAAAATAAATTATCCATAAATAATTCCAAAATACCGTAACAATAAGACAATTAAAAAAAGTCATACTTTAAGCTAAAGAGTTTTAACCAAACCAACTACTAGGAAACATCCCTAACGAGTATATCAATCAAAATACTTTAATCCTTCTCTATCTTTATAGCATCCTTCAACATCTTTTATTTCAAAGTAGATGATATATCGGTCACCAATATATCAGCTTATTTAGTACTTTGCTCATGCTTAATTGCTTATCAAAAGAGTATATCAATCAAAATACTTCAATCCTTCTCGTGAAGAATGTTGTTGTTGGAATATGCATAATTTACTTAAAACCATTAAAGAAAAATGATATCCACGTTTTATAAACCAAAAGACATGCAAATAATTTTGTTAAGTAAAACCGGCTGCTTACACAGTTTCTATCAGCTCAAAGAGAAAACAATTTATTTCTTTTTTTTTTTTACTCAAACAAGTTATTTCTAACATTTTCCTTGTTTGTGTTAGGATAATATCTCATGTCTTATCTATATTACAATATAGTTCATTCTCACACATGTGCAATTGACTAAAGTTATTTAGAGGTTGAGATTAAATTATCTTTAAAAATTTAATGATTGAGATTCACTCTCACATTCACATGTGTGAGAGTAGTTATCCACTTTTAATTCTTTATTTTCTATCACCATGTTACAAAGTCACCCCCTACAATTAATTTTATGAGCAATCATACCCTGAGATTAATCTTCAAAATCATTACCCCTTACAAAACATCAACCTTACATTAATATAATATCACAATAGAGCTCAATTGATTGACTGAGACTATCTGGCCATGTAGGTTGATTCCGTCGCAAAATCAAACGTTCTTAGGTCAGTTACATATAACTCCTTACAAATAACCCCCCATCAACTATGGGTCGAGTTCAAATAGCGTCCCTCAACTGCCACTTGAAGTAATGTTCCCCTCAACTGTAACATTTTTTTAAAATCGCACCTTTTATTTAGATATTGACGTTTCAATTGACGAAATTGGATATACTGGCGCCGTGTCATAGATACAGGCACGAAGATCTAGTATCTTCTACACAAGATCCCTATGATCTTGTAAAAGATAGACTCATCTGAATTATTAGAATTCAAATTCAAATCTTACCTCTAATGGTTTGAAACTCAAGGAATAATATATAAAGGCTTTGAAGCAAGGATTAAAGACATTGAAGCATTCATTAGATTCTCAAGCAATTATTTATTTGAAGTGCTCCAACCTTAAACACTTACTAGGTAGATTTTAATTATTATTCTCTCATAGTTTTTGTTTAGACAATCATTGTATTCTTGTTCTTTACTTCTTTCAAATCATTAAGGAATCTTTGATTGTCCCACAAGTGTGATTGATTCTCAATCATACTCCAAAATACCGGTCTTTGTTATACAATGATCGATTAGTAATCAATAGATTATTAATAGTATTAGTGCACTTCAAAAATCTAAGTTTGACCAACTTCGTAGTGGACGTAACAGTTTTTCACCGTGAACCACTTATAAATACATTGTCTTTACTTTGTGAGCTAGCACAACTGTTCTAACACTTCAACAACTTTAATCTAGTTAAGTGTCGGCCAGTTACTTTCTTCAGCCATCTACTTGGTTGTTTTATAGTTTGTACTTCAATTTATTCCTTATAACTTATGATCTTTCAAAAGACTATTTCTTGCTTAAACTTTTTTCAACAAGCTGACTAAGAGGAACTTAGTTCATCAGCCAATTGACAAAGTATCAGCCTACTGACAAACTTCTTTTATCCGCTGCAAGTTTTGAAGTTTTTCAAAATAACCTTTAACAAACTTCTTTTATCCGCTGCAAGTTTTAATGTTTTTCAAAATAACCTTTTAAAGTTTTAAAAGGCTATTTACCCCCTCTAACCTTATTTGTTGCCAACTGAACTTACAGTTGCAGTATACATGAGACATACTCTTTCTCTCGTATCATTCCCTCGTGTATTCCCTAGAAAACATCATTTTTATATAAATTAACACACAAAATAAAAAACTTCATTTCTTCTCTTTATTGACATTTGACTTCCTTCTAAGCTTTCTTCGATTTCTTCAACACATATAAAAAAACCTCAACCTCGATTAAAGACATCTACATAAAATAAATAGAGATTAAATAACTGATTCAAAATATATAACTATATATTGATAAACATATAAAAAGTTGAACTGCCAGGCCCAAAAGGCCCAAGCTCCGGTCACGTGCCTAACATGCTTACCTTGTGGTCACGACTAAATCACGTGCACTCATCAAGATCCAAACTCAAAGTTATAAGCAAGTAGAGATAAAACTTTGGTCGCCTACACGAGCAGCCTTCCACTTGAAGCCTGTGGGCCAAGGGCACATCGAGCAAGAAGAAAGGTCAAAGCGAGCATGCTCGCCCTGCTCGGGAACAAAGTTATGGTTATTATAAACGTGGGCAGTTACTATCGGGAAACACACCCCCACGTTCCAGACGTGGCCATGAATGTGTCCGGTTTTCACACTCCAGTATTCAATGAGCAGTTTCAAGCCCTTTTGGTTGGCCATATAAACCCCTCAAAATGGAGAGGGAAGGTATGTTCACATATACACAGGCTGAAACTCTGTCAAATTGCAAACTTAATCAAGTATTTGCTAATTGTCTCGTCGGAGGGCATTTGCAAGGTAAGTCCCTGCCCAGTTCACGGTTCTTATTGCTTTTTTGACAGGTTTGGGCATTTGATTCAAAGATATATTGAAAGACAGATATCCAGATATTCAAAGCCCAGTGTACCAGATTAATTTAGATAGATCAAAAGTTATCTATTTTTTAGGAGTGTTTAGGAGGCTACAAAGAAGACTGTTTCTCGGAATTGAGAGAGAGAGAGATGTATGAATACCTTTGAAGGAGAAAGATGAGGAGGTCGTGGCAATTTGAAGCATTGTTAAAAGGCGATCGATAAGGGATGCCTTTGTAGATCGAGCACTAAGACAATTGTAGTATATATCACAGCCCTTGTAAGAGCATTTCTCAAGAAAGATCTTTGAAAGCATTTTGGAAAATAACGAGATCTCTTTTTGATTGATTTTGAAGATTGAAAAATCTCTCCATCAATCATGCTACTGAAGTTCAACTGTGATAGTTAATTGAGGAATTATGTTTACTTTGTTGTGAAATTTTGCCAAGATAGGAGAGAGTTTGAAAATCAATTAAAATAGATGGAAGGGGAGTCGATGAGAGAGGAAATTAAGGGTCATGAGAAATGTGTGAGAGAGAGAGCGTGGGGGGAGAGGTAGCCCAGTTGTACTGTAGGGGTGGGGAAATCTAAGGGTTTTTTTTCTTGAAATTTGTTTTCTGGTATTTTCAAAGTAATTGTTTTTTTTTTTATAAATAAAACTAAATGAGGTTTTATTTTTGGAAACTTGGTGAACTGCCCGGCCCAATTGGCCCAAGTTTTAGGTCACATGCTAGGCACATGGTCATTACTCATACAAGCGAGCATGGCCTCAATCTTCATCAAGCTAGATGTCAGCGACTTGGGGGCTTAACCAGCGAGCAGAATTAAGGTGCGAGCATGATTTGTTATGCTCGCTAACTCAAGATCTGCTACCAGTTGAGGACAATTATGTCTGGGCAAGATCTGTAACTAGTTGAGGACGGTTATGTCCGGGAAAGTCTCCATTTAGACTGTTGTGTTTAATGGGGGAGTTAATGGGGCAGTTAATGTGCCCACCATTAAGGCCATGATCATTAGTGGGCAGTTATGAACGGTTATGTGTAGTTATGCTCTCCGATAACCATAAAAAGCCCCGGAAAATGAAGGGGAGATGTATGCAATTTGAACTCTCTAGTCGAAACTCTGCTAAAATATTCTCTCATTAACTTTCTTGTGCTAATTCTCGCGCCGAAGGGCTTTTGCAGGGAGTGCCCCTGCCTAGTTCACGGTTTGTTAATCTTATTGCAGATTTGGGCTTTGAGGGTGTAAGATACGTTGAAAGCCAGGTATCTTGATTGGACTGATCCAATGCATCCGGAAGATTTTGGACACATCAGTTGGTTCCGTTGCCGGGAAACGAAAGTTTTGCGGTAGCAGTTTTTGTCTTTTGATAATTTTTCTTCGTCAGTCTTGACAATGGCAGAGAACGGAGTTAATGGAGTTAGTGGAGGTCGACGTGAGGAGGTGCAACCTAATCCTAGTTTAAATCAATTGGCTGGAAACAATGCTCCTCCGCCTCATGATGCTCGCCACCAGCTCAACCAGATGCGTGAAGTTGATTCATTGGCTAGGAGTGCTGTGGCTCTGCGTCAAAGAGCCATATACTTGGGTCAGATGCACCAGCTCAACTTACAGTTGATTGCAATGGGTAAGCCACCATTGCCCATTGAGGTGGACCCCTTACCAGCTCTGTCAGTTCCGAGCCAGGCAGCAGGTGTTTCTCGCACTGGGGGGTAATCAGATGAACCCTTTAATTATTCCTTCTCAGCAGCGAGTACAAGGATCAAAGGGACCGGAGAGGAAGTAAGAAGTAAGGCTAGCCATCGAATCATGCCTAGTGTTCACTCTAGGTTAGGACCACGGGTTGGAGACGATTCGGCTCAATCTCGCCGTCGTCGACGTTCACCTTCTCCACCAAGATCTCATGCTCGCAGGCTTCGTTCACCCTCTCTGCGGCGGTCTCGTGCTCATAGTCGTCGTTCTCGATCACCAAAGGGATCTTATGTTCACCGACGCAGAACTCCCTCTCCTAAGCGATCTCATCATTCTCCTCGCCGACATTGAAGTCGGGGGAGCAAGTTGCACAACAAGATAAAACTAGTGTGGAGAAGGCTGTGGAGAATGTTGTTAATCCTTTGCCGACATTGACGTCGGAGGGATTGGTAGAGAAAGTTGAAGTCATGGAGAAAGACCAGCTCGATAAGGTTGAGGATCGAGTTGAAGAAGAGGAAAAGGTGGAGTGTGATACACTCCAATGCGAGATGAGCCAGAATTCACGGCTCAGGACGAGCTCGAAGAAGTGATCATCAATTCTGCTTACCTCGAGCAGAAAATAAAAATTGGTAAGGCATTGTCAGTAGAGGCTCGAGCAAATTTGATCAAACAATTGCAAGATAGCTTGGATGTTTTTGCTTGGCGGCCAGAAGACATGCAAGGGGTGGCAGCGTGGCCTTGCATCGGCTCAATGTAGATCTAGCCTTTCGACCAATCCGGCGGTGACCGGGATTTGTGCGTGGAAAAGATCAAGCGATCGGGGAGGAGGTCGAAGTTGCTTGACATAATCGAGGAGATACATTACCCAACGTGGTTGGCTAATGTGGTTATGGTTAAGAAATCCAATGGCAAGTGGCGAATGTGCGTGGATTTCACGGATTTGAATAAAGTCTGCCCAAAGGATTGTTATCCTTTGCCTCGAATCGATAAGCTGGTGGATGCTATAGTAGGATTCGAGCTCCTCAGTTTTATAGATGCCTATTCTGGGTATCACCAAGTCAAAATGGATGAGCAAGATAAGGCTCGTGACTTTCCGGCAAGGGGGGCATCTTGTTACAAGATGATGCCTTTCGGCTTGAAAAATGCAGGAGCCACCTATCAGAGAATGGTGAACAAAATATTCAGCTCGCAGATCGGGAGGAATGTTGAAGATTATATCGACGATATGGTGGTCAAGACTAAAGGGCACGAGCATACAGAGGACTTGGGCGAGACCTTTGCCAATCTCAGGAAAAATAATATGAAGTTGAATCCGAGCAAGTGTGTGTTCGGGGTAAAGGCGGGCAAGTTCCTGGGATTTATGGTGACTGAGAGGGGCATTGAGGCTAATCCTGAAAAAATCAAGGCGTTAGTCACTATGAAGCTCCCTCGGTGCATCAAAGATGTTCAGAGGCTTAATGGCAGGGTGATAGCCCTTGGTCGTTTCATCTCCAGGTCGGCGGAGAGGTGCCTGCCTTTCTTCAAAGTTCTCAGTGGAAATAAGGGGTTTAAGTGGACGTCTGAGTGTCAGAAGGCTTTCGAGCAATTGGTGAAGTATTTAGGGAGTCCTCCCTTGCTAAGCAGCTCGGTTTTTGGGGAGAAGTTGTTTGTGTATTTAGCAGCTACCGAGCAGGCGGTAGCAGCTGTATTGATTAGGGAAGAATGTAATGTCGAAACACATTTACTATGTCTCGAAAGCCCTTGCGATGTAGAGGAAGATATTTCAATGCGAGAAAAGTTAGCTTATTAAACGCTTGTTGTTCTTTGCTCGGAAACTTCGAGCTTATTTTTACACATTCAATTGTTGTATACGGACATGCCTTTAAGAAAGATTTTGCACAAGCCAGGACACCTCACGGTCGCTTACTTACTTGGTCGATCGAGTTAGCAGAGTTTGATATTGATTATCAACCTCGGCGAGCAATTAAGGCACATGCCTTGACTTTGTGGGTGAGACAAGCTTCAAGGATTACGGCGAGGAAGAAGTACCATCAAAAGCGGCATCGATGAGTATCCCAAGTCCAAAACCGACCAGAATATTGTTGGGAGTTACATGTTGATGGCTCAGCTAGCAGGTTTGGAAGTGGTGTCGGGCTGGTATGTCCCGCCTGAGCAGGAGGTAGAATTCGAGAAAGCATTACGCTTTAAGTTTCCAGCTTCTAACAATCAGGCTGAATATGAAGCGTTGATCGTTGGGCTTGAGCTTGCGCAGGATATAGGAGTGCGTGAAGTGATTGTGTATTGTGATTCCCAGCTGGTGGTAAATCAAGTCAGAGGCGACTACGCGGTTCATCATCCGGTCCTGGTTCGCTACTGCTGATGGTTAAGGAAATCTTAAAAGATTTTGATTATTGGGAATTGGTGCGAATTGCAGTGAAGATAATATGCGGTGATTATTTGTCCAAGATGGTAGAAGATGAGATTCAGTCTTTGCATTCGGGGGTCATGATCGAGCATTTGGAGGTTCCTGTTATAGAAAAGGAGGTGATCATGGACATTGAGCCGGCTGCAAAGTGTTGGATAAATGATATCAAGGCCTACATCGAGCAAGGGACATTGCCCGAGGATAGGAAAGAGGCTAGAACCATCCAGAAGCGATCATGCCGATATGTTATTCTGGATAATATACTCTACAGGCGATCTTACCCGACCTCTGTTGAGATGATGTGCGGAGATGACGGAAGGTATTTTGGGGGAAATACATGAAGGCAAATGTGGAGGTCACCCCGGTCAGAGGTCATTAGCAGAAAAAGTTTTGGCAGCAGGTTTCTATTGGATAACTTTGAGGCGAGATCTTTGAAATGTATGTTCGTAGGTGTGACAAGTGTCGGCGTTGCAGATATACCACGGTTGCCGATCCAGAGCGGACTCACTGTAGTAGCTTCGTGGCCATTCGACATGTGGGGGATAGATCTAATTGGCCCATTCCCTCTGGCTCGATCAAAGTTCAAGTATGCATTGGTCGCTGTAGATTACTTCACTAAGTGGGTGGAAGCAAAGCCTCTGGCGACCATTAGTGAAGTTAATGTCATTGATTTTGTTCATGAGAATATATGGTGTCGGTTTGGGGTTCCGCGAGTAATTGTGTTCGATCATGGGACTCAATTTTACGAAAAGTTCACTAAAGCGTGCGGCGAGATCGCGTGAAGCATTGGCAATCGTCGGTGGCATACCCCAAGGCAATGGGCGGTGAGGCGCAAATAAACAAGTCTTGCATGTTTTGAAATGAAATTTGGAAGATAAGGCATGAAGATGGGTAGACGAGCTGCCTTCAGCTTTGTGGGCGGTTAGAACGACAGTCAGGGGTCCAACGGGGGAAACAACTTTTCTATGGCTTATGGATCTGAGGCTATGGTTCCTGTAGAAATGTATCTGCCTACTCATAGAGTTTTGCATTATGATGTTGAGTCCAATAGCATAGCTAGGGCAGCTGACCTGGATTTGTTGGAGGAAAAACGGTTGGAGGCTAAGATGAGAATGGCTAACTACAAGCAGCGAGCAAAGGCCCACCACGACAAAAGGGTTCGTGGTAGGTCATTTGCTGTGGGCGATTGGGTCCTCCGTAAGATTGAGGCAACGGGTCAGGCGGGGAAGCTTTCACCAAATTGGGAAGGGCCTTTTCGATTTCTAGAATCATTAAGGAGGGCACTTATATGTTGCGAACAGAGGATGGAGGTGAACTGAAACATCCATGGCATGCGGATCATTTGAAGAAATACTATTGGTAATTGACTTTAGCAATATGTAATTCTTTGATCTTTTCTTACGGCAAATGATAATGACAAAACTCAATTATGCTTTCAATTTTATTTTGGAAGTTGGTGTTTGAGTCGATGGTTTTTGTTTATCTCGATTATTCTCTTTGGCGAGCACGGGATGGTTCCTGCTCGTCCAAAGGGTTGGTGTTCGAGCTGAATTGTTTATCTCGATTATTCTCTTTTGCGAGTATAAGTTGTTTATGCTCGCAAAAAGAGTTGGTGTTCGAGATAGTAGTTTTCCATGTATTCTTGATTATTCTCTTTTATGAGCATAAAGTGCTTTATGCTTATGAAAGGAGTTGGAGTTCGAGTGGGGATTGTTTAGTGATTTCTCATTACCAAAGGTTGGCTTTGCTCGAAGGAGGAGTTAAAACATTCAGAGTTGAGTAATTCATAGCTGAAATACAATTAGACAAGGGAATGAAAGCATTCAACCGGCAAGGAAGCGGTAGCAAAATATTCTGAGAACTTTAATGTAAATTGTTCGAAATCAGGCGCGCGAGGCCAAAACACGATTTCATGCACTTGGTGCAGTGTGGTTGAGGATTGGTGGGTCCTGGATGGTTGTTTCTCTGGGGGTAGCATTGAGGATGGTCACTTCATCATCTTCGGCCTAGTTGGAGGCATTATCATCTGTTGTTGATGGAGTTTGGGACTTCCAGATCTGGGTCATAAGTTCACGTACATTGGATTCGGCGGAGGGGAGGGTTCGAGGGGATAGACCTTTCTCGCATGCTTCGGCCAAGGATTCTAGTTCGTCTTCGGTGAAGCGGCACGAGGCATGGCCGAGCGAGCGAGATGAGCTGAATGGTGGATTGGTACCGGCTGTTCGAGTTGGATCTCGGCCCATGCAAGAAATTTGTCTTAAGATGTGGTTCATACCTGCGAGAAAGAAAGGATATGCCTCATTCTCCACACAAACGACAAAGTTGTCAGAATTTTTGTAATCCTCGATGATGTTCTGCCTTTGTTCTTCACTCGTCAGGGATTCTGCTTCCATCAATTTCCTTTCTAGATCGGCAACTTTGGCTTTGGTTTCTTCTAGCTCGGAGATCCTTTCGAACTCAGGCAATGTTGTTTAAAGCGGTTTCCTCGGATTTTTGGAGAAACTTAGGTGAGATTCCAAAGTTTTCTTTTACGCTTCAACCTTGGAGAGTTCGGTCACCTTCTTGGTAAGGTTTTCCTCGGCGACTTTGAGCTCGGCCGAGCAGAATTGGCGGTTTCTTCTAGCTCGTTTTCTCTGTTTGCAGGCGGCAGGCGGCATTTCGTTGAGCTTCTCCATCGATCGTTCATACATAAGAACGATTTGTTGGCAACCTACAAGAAAAAGATATGATTAGTCAAAGTGGAATGGTAAAGGGGCGTCGGTGCAGGGAAAGATTTTACCTCGGTAAGACACATTCCGACCTCTCCTATCAAGACGGAGCTCGCCTGATCGTTGCTTTTCTTTTGGACTGCACTATGATGGAGCTTTTCATTAACCGCAGACCCGTGGTAGCTTGGAACCCACTCGTTTGAAAATGTTTATATTGTTGAGGTCGGGAACCTCGGCGAGTTCGGCGATGAGAGCGGACGCCTTTTCAGAGTATCGAGGCATGATGAAGTTCTCCTTATGCCACGAAGGTATAGAAGGAGTGGTTTCCTCGATCACGGCCTTATACGTGCGGCGCTGCTTCTTTCGGACTTTCACTCGGCTCGCTGATGTTGATGATGGGTTCTACTGTTGGTTCGGCCCGCGGTATGATGGGGGTTGGGGTAATGACTGTAGCATGCGGGTTTGGTTCAGGCTGGTTGCGTTTAGTTCCGCGGCTAGTGGTGTTAGCCGGGCGGTGGGAAGATTGGTAGTAGGTTGGGTTGAGAGGTGTTTACCTCGCTTGCTCGAGCTTTTCTTCGCAGCTTGAAGGAATTTGTTGGCGTCGGTTAGTTGCCTCATATCTGCACAAGTTAAAGCGATCATTAAAAATGTGAAGAAAGCAAAAATTGGCAAGGTTAGTATAAAGGAATACGGTTGAAGTATTAACAGGTGAGAGAGAAAGAAGGCTGAAGGGTTAGGTTCGGGCACACTCTTCACATTCATTTGGGAAATTTTCGCCGTGACATGGACCCGATGCGGATGTGGAACTTGGGATCAATAATGACGGGGTTCAATTCCTTCTATGGGAAGATTGAAGACTCCGCTATTCGTCGGAGAAGGGTTAAGTCGGAGGTAAGAGCTCGCCCGATCGAGCACAAAATCTTGAATGGCTCGGCCATCTTGCCTTTCTTTCACTCCAAGCAAGGTTCTAAAGGCTCTTGCTATCTTGAGTTCGCCCATTCGATAGGCATTTTTGTCGTATTCGGGGGCCGTAGTGCATCGGATAAGGAGCGAAGGGCCGCCGGCGCTAGACTCGACAGCGAGCTTTTGAGTCCCATCCGTCAACTTTGTTCGGTCCCTCGTTGAGAAGTTTAAAGTAGTTAGTGTTGGACCGGCCGTGGGTGATACGCCCAGATTTCTTATCAAGAGAGAGAAAGAATTTCGGAACAAGGTCATGTCGGGTTCAAACCGAGCCGGTCTGAGCTACTATGAAGGACATTAAGAATCTTATGGTGGTCAAGGTCGAATCGCATGGAAGGGTATTTGATGCATTTAAGAATTCTACTACGAAGGGGTCGAGGGAAGCAGAAGTCCGACCGAGAAAGAAATCGAAGTAGAAGACCATATTGTCTCCTGGAAATTGTGACCTTTCTTTTCAATGTCAAGGTCAAAGGCACGAGCAGCGGTAATGTTTGGGGTTCATTCTAAAGAATAGAACCAAGCACGACTTGGTCCTCGGAGGTCGAGTCGTCCCATTTGATTGAAGGTGGGATGTGTGATGTGATGTGGGTTGAAGAGCTAGGGTTTAGCTTCGGATTGATAGTTACTCGTCTTTGGGGAGGTTTCAGGTTTGGTCGTTTAGGGAAGGGTTTTGGTTCTTTGTTAATTGTTCCTTGCTCGGTCGATAATTTGGGGATTTAGTCGGCCAGTAATGTCGGGGGACATCTTCTTGTTCGCTTTCTTCGAGCTTGCACTAGAAGATGGTGGAATTTCTTACGGCTCCATGGTCGTAGCTCGACCTTGACTTACGATGTGTCTTCTTGCTAGACATCCTACGAGGAAAAGAGGAATCGAGGGCCTTGCGTTAAAACCCTAGCAGGCGGGTATGAAGATGTAAGTAAAATTAAAATTGTGACAAGAGTTGGTTAAGGGATCGGTGAGCAGGGGCACCAATCGGGATTCCTCGATTCCGTGATTTGGGTCAAAATAATTGGGCGATGGAAGGAGTTGAAGCCGATAACTAAACTATTAAGGGTTGAGGGGTCGAATGACTTTCGAAACCTAATTAGGGGTGAAATGGATTCAAAATCGGCAGCGAAGTGGAAGGGCGAGTACTTTTTTGTTGTAGGCTCTTGGTTTCGGAGGCGGGGAATCGTTGAGGGCGGATCTTGATCTTTGGATGCAGGTGTGCTTTGCGAGATAGGTAGATCGTTTCTCTCTTTGAACTATAACAGTATTTATGGGTGGTAAAGTTTGAAATAGAGAGGGTTTTAGTCTTTTATACCTGGAGAAGCCACCGGTTGAAGACCACTCATCATTAGGGCTCGTTTAACGAGACTCAATTTCGAGCGATCTTTAATGCCTTGTTGAAAAGTGCGTCTGTCTCTTCGAGGAAGTGGCGGTGACGGCTTAGCTTTTTAGTGCGTTTCCTAAAATACCTTTTGGGTAACCGTCCATTCAAGATTTTGGCTCCAAGATTATTTGAATCGTGCGTCAAAAGATTCGATTAATTTGGGAGATATTTTTTGAATTTTGAGTTCCTCCTCGCCACGAGCATGAATACAGATGGACAAGGTAGGGGCTCTTGAGCAGGCCGAATTTGGCCCAAGTTTTAGGTCACATGCTAGGCACATGCTCATTACTTATACAAGCGAGCTTGGCCTCAATCTTCATCGAGCTAGATGTCAGCGACTTGGGGGCTTAACCGGCGGGAGTAAGGTGCGAGCATGATTTGTTATGCTCGCTAACTTTCAAGATACTGCTACCGATTGAGGGCGATTATATGCAGGCAAGATCGTAACTAGTTGAGACGGTTATGTCAGGGAAAGTCTCCATTTAGACGATTGTGTTTAATGGGGGAGTTAATAGAGGCGATTAATGTGCCCACCATTAAGGCCATGATCATTAGTGGGCGATTATGAGCGGTTATGTGCGATTATGCTCTCAGGTAACCATAAAAGCCAGGAAAATGAAGGGGAGATGTATGCAATTTGAACTCTCTAGCTGAAACTCTGCTAAAATATTCTCTCATTAACTTTCTTATGCTAATTCTCACGCCGGAGGGCTTTTGCAGGGAGTGCCCCTACCTAGTTCACGGTTTGTTAATCTTATTACAGATTTGGGCTTTGAGGGTGTAAGATACGTTGAAAGCCAGGTATCTTGATTGGGCGATCAGGTGCATCAGAAGATTTTGGACACATCACTTGGTTTGGTGAGATTTTCCCTATATATATATATATATATATATATATATATATATATATATATATATATATATATATATATATATATATATACTAGTACTCTTCCAACACACAAGCTAGTTTGGGGAACATCTATAAATGAGAATCTTGTGAAAATTAATTAATATTTATTTTAAATTTGTATGAATTGGATATATGCTACACAACGAAAGGGGGAGAAAACCCAAATACCTAACAAAAAAAAACATTTTACTTCAATATTTATTTCATAAGAAAACCAAGAAATAAATATTTTAATTGTAACTATTGTTAAAATACGAAAAGAAAATTTTACTTG
>JABEVN020004128.1:0-15420 GCA_013146195.2 Codonopsis lanceolata | reverse complement strand
AACCTAAAGCGTAAACCTTAAACCTAAAACCTAAACCTAAGCCTAAGCCATAACACTATCCTAAACCTAAACCTAACCCCCAACCACACCCCAACTCCACCCACCCCACCCCATGACTGACCCCAACCCCAACCTAAACTGACCTAAAACGTAAACCTAAACCCTAAGCCACTTAACACTATCCCTAAACCTAAACCTAACCCCAACCACACTAACCCCACCCCAACTAACCCTAGCCCTAAAACGTAAACCTAAACCTAAAACCTAAACCGCCCAACACTATCCACTAGCCTAAACCTAACTGACCACACCCCATTTGACCTAAACCCAACCTAAAACGTAAACCTTAAACCTAAACTTGCCTAAACCTAAACCATAACACTATCCTAAACCTAAACCTGTTTAACCACCCCCACCCCCACCCCCAACCTAAAAGCGTAAACCTTAAGCCTAAACCATAACACTTTATCCCTAAACCTAAACCTATCCCCACCCTTACCCCAGCCCACTTTACCCACAAACCTAAAAGGTCTTAATATTTTTTATTTTTATTAAATGTTAGTTTGTAATTAAAATGTTATAATTCTATTTTTATATTGTAGATGAAATAACTACCATATTTAGTTTGTATGAATAAATATGCTAGTGTAAATTTAGTGTATTAATGTTTAAACATGTCGATATATCGTTTGTTAGGTAGGTAGCCATGTTGATGCTATGAAATCCATGGTTTTAGTTTAATTGACTTTGAAACAAAAGATAACTTTATGTAAGTTTGGGGGTGTTAGTGTAAATAGTAAGAAATAAAAAGGGTGTTAGTGTAAATTTAGTGTATTAATGCTTAAACATCGATTTATATCGTTTTAATTTGGGTAGCCATGTTGATGTTATGAAATCCATGGTTGTAGTTTAATTGACTTTGAAACCAAAAAGATAATTAGTATTAATGCGTTGAGGGGTGTTAGTGTAAATGGTAAGAATTAAAGGGGTGGTATAAATTTAGTGTATTAATGCTTAAACATCGGTTTATGCGTTTGTTAGTTGGGTAGCCATGTTGATGCTATGAAATCCATGGTTTTAGTTTAATTGACTTTGAAACCGAACAACATAACTGTATGCGTTTAGGGGGTGTTAGTGTAAATAGTAAGAAAAAAGCGGGTGTTAGTGTAAATTTAGTGTATTAATGTTTAAACATCGATTTATGCGTTTGTAGATGGGTAGCCATGTTGATGCTATGAAATCCATGGTGAACAACATAGCTAATATGCGTTTAGGGTGTTAGTAAATAGTAATAAATAAACTAAATTGTTAGTGTAAATTTAGTGTATTAATGTTTAAACATCAATTTATATATGTTTGTTACTGGGTAGCCATGTTGATGCTATGAAACCATGGTTGTAGTTTAGTTGACTTTGAAACCAAAAAAAGATAATATGTATTGGGGTGTTAGTGTAAATGGTAAGAAACAAAGGGGTGTTAGTTAATTTAGTGTATTAATGTTTAAACATCGATTTATGTACGCTTGTTAGCTAGGTAGCCATGTTGATGCTATGAAATCCATGGTTGTAGTTTAATTGACTTTGAAACCGAACAACATAACTCAGATGTACGCTGGGAATTCTGAAACCGAACGTGCTTACTTTCAAGCAACATTCATTCCATTTCTCTTTCCATTCCTCCGGTTTAATACTCATATTGGGGTGGGGAAATAGGGTTGGACTATTTTTATTATTATTAACTAATTGATTTTGGATAACTTGTACATGTTTAGGTTCATCCAAAGAAAAAACAAAAAATGATGATTATGCCATAAATGTATTCATATGGTATGGTAAGCTTCTAAAGCTTCTTGTTTGATCATATGAAAACAATGACTTACTTTTTCTTGTTGATTTTTAATCAAATTAGTAATTTTACTTGGACAGGTTTTCTAGCTGATTGTCGTGAAGATGAAGTTTTTTTTGATACTCATGTCAGTAGGATTTTTTTTAATTTTATTTTAGTTTTTTTATTAGATATAGTTTACATGGATTTGTACAAGTTTAAATTTACAAGTTAACTCTAGAAACAAGTTTTTGGTATTAATTGTTATGTAAAATTTACATGGATTGTTGTAATAACATTTACGCTTGATGTTTTAAATTGGTTTTATATTATTGTTTATTTTGTATCTTTAGTTTTGTATTAATTGTTATATTATCAGGTACAAAAATTTATAATAATAGTATTTTTGGGGGGTTTTTTTAAAATTTTTTTACATTATTAGGGACGGAATTTTCCGTCGCTGAAATTAAAATTTAATAAATTTTTCGAAGCCTTTAGCGACGGAATTTTCCGTCGCTGGAATTCAATTTTAATTAATTTTAAATAGCCTTTAGCGACGAAAATTCGTCGCTGAAAATCAATTTTAATTAATTTTAATAGCCTTTAGCAACGGAAAATTTCCGCTGAAATTCAATTTTAATTAATTTTAAACGCTTTTTTTTAAATTTTCGCCGCGAAATTCAATTTTAATTAATTTTAAAGCCTTTAGCCGACGAATTTTCCGTCACGAATTCAATTTTAATTAATTTTTTAACGTTTTTAGCGACGGAATTTTCCGTCGCTGAAATTCAATTTTAATTAATTTTTAAACGCCTTTAGCGACGGAATTTTCCGTCGCTAAAGGTTGAATTTCAGTGACGGAAATTTCCGTCGCTAAAGGCTGCCTTTAGCGACGAAAATCGGTCCGTCGGCATCAGCAACGAAGGATTAGTGACGGAATGGCGACGGAAAAATTCCGTCGCTGAAGGCCTTTAGCGACGGAATTTCGCCTTTAGCGACGGAAAATTCCGTCACTAAAGGTCATTTTTCTAGTAGTGAGAGAGAGAGTATCATTCACGGTGATTGGCCGATTCCCGGAGCTCCGACCAACCAATCGACGAGCCGAGACCACCGTTGGAAAGCTCTCGATGAGGAGATCGTTTCCCCTCTATCCATTTTCAGTTTTTGTATGTTGGTTTAGTTCTGATTTGGTACGTATACTAAATCCCCTTGTTAGGTTTTAAGACTTGTAAGTATGCTACTCCTTGGAAGAAACTGAAATACATAATGATTCTGTTATTTTTATGACTTGAATGCTATGACATGTTACATGAACAAATCACAATCTATATTGGGAGTTTCATCTCGAAATAGATGATGTTACTTTGATTTCTATGTCATGAATGTTATAAAATGATGTGTGAATAAGCTAAAATCTGTTTTGGGGATTTCTGTTGGGGATTTTCGATTTTAGTTGGATAACATGATGTTGTTCTTGAGAACATAGCTAAGAGCTCTAGCTCACAATATTGGAAGGGTTATGTTTCTTATAGCATGGCATATTATGATACATGAATCTGATTTGGGTATGTTGGAAACATGACATTCAAAATCAGAAAAATCTTAGTTTTGAGCCAAATTCGCGAAAATACTGGTACTAATCGGCTATATGGAATTGTCTAGAAATATTATATAGTGTACGTGTGAATGTTAAGAAATGCTCTGTAAATTTTCATAAATGTTCGAATTCGGGAAGTATTTTAAAACAAATCACGAACCATTGCTTCAACTGTGAGACTGATACAGGGGAAACTGGTTAGTATCATAATCTTAATGTGATCATACATTGATGAATACAAGTCCTTTTTGAGTGTTTTAAAATGGAAAACTCTAGCTCAAAGAGTTTAGTTTCTGGAAATGTAAAATATGTATGATTTGGATCAATGAGGAATTTTTGGTGAAATTTGTATTATAGACATACAGTACAGGCCATAACAGAAAAACACATTTCTAACATGAACTTGGAGGGGTTGTATTTTGATGAATACAAGTCGTAATGGAGTAATTTAAAAGCCTAAAATATATTTTAAAGAGTCTAGTTTCATACTAAGCAATAATAACCTCATTTGGAGTTGTGAGAAATTAATGGTTGAATTTACAAGTTTACTGGGCAGAATGTGTAATAGCTGGAAATCAGATTTTAGACTTGAGCTTGAAGTGACCATGACTTGATGAATACAAGTCTGAATTGAGTGTTTTAAAAGGCTAAGTTATAGTTTGAAAAGCCTAGTTTTGGAATATGTAAGATTCATGAAATTTAGAGTTATGATGAGTTATTGGTCAATTTTACAAAATGGCTACGCGGAATAAGTTATTACTAAGTTGTAATTCCAATGGTTAGAGTGAGTATCTTTTGGTGCATGAACATCGAGTAGAGAATGATTGATTTGGTTTGAAGAATGGATTACCATTAAGAGATATTGTAGAGCGTATCCTTAATTTCGACGTAGAGACTCTTTGGATGCTTTTAGAGCATAGTGGATTGTATCTAATGTACGATCCTATTCATGTGAATATGATGGGATGAGTTTATGAATTAACATGAACTTTAATGAGTTGAGACTATAGAATGATTTATCATTCTAGAAATATTGTAGTGAATATGACATTGTTGATTAACTACCTAAACTAACAAAGTAGTCTTGGTCAATATATGATGGGTTAATGGTAGAGCTGTCAAAATCGAGCCCGGCCCATAGGCCCGGTCCAGCCCACCCAACTTTTCAAGGGCCTGGGCCTCAATTTAGTAGGCCCGAAAAAACCCGGGCCTATTTGGCCCGAGCTTAAAAAGCCCGAAAAGCCCGGCCCGGCCCGATCATAAAGTTAAACACTTAAACTTAATTACAAAATTAAAAACTAAAACATAAATCTAAAAAGAAAAAAAAACTATCAGACATTCATTTAGACCACTTTTTTTTTTCTTTTTTTCATTTGGTTAGATAAATTTATGACACAATATGATCTATTTCCAAATCATTGTTCTTTTTTTGGTTGAAACTCAGATTCTAAATGGATGGAAGTGACACTTACAAAGAAGAAATGAAGTTGATCTTTCAAGTTCTAATCTAGTTTAGTATGGTTGTAGTTAATAATTTTATCGAAACTGATCTATTTAATTGAGTATCTCTATATGATATTAGCTAATAAAAAGCCTCAATAGTATAAACTTGATAAAAAAAATAAAATTAAAATGCTAGATTGTGTCGGGCGAATAAAAAAATGAACATTTGCTAGTTAGTATGGTTTTGCAAACTAGAACCCGAAAAACTTTGTCTATCCTTAGAAAACACATATTAAAAAATTGGGGACAATATGATGACTTCAATTTGGTTATAAATTTTTTGAAAAAATATCCTTCAAGTAGCACATGTATTTTTTCTTTGGTCTGTAACATTATTGTTTTTCTAGTTTCTGTTTCGTTCATTTGTTGAAATTACTACCTTTGTTTATATTTGCTTTGGTTGCACTTTTGCTTTGTAATTGTGTAAGGTAGACTAGTAAGTATGTGTGATATAACATTTATTAGCTAATTTGTGAGTTTTATATAATAAAAAAATATTTATATTTTTGGCCCATAGGCCTGAAGGCCCAGAGGCCCGAAATGCGTATGGGCTGGGCTTGATTTCTATGAGGCCCGACACTATTTTTACCAAATTTCTCATTGCTTGACAGCCTAGTTAATGGTTAAGTAATAACTTAGCTTGGTTGTATACTAGATTATGAAATTCTATGATGGTTTAAATATCAAATTGGTCACCCTACTTTCGGCCAAAATTCATTAAGCTCACTCTACTACATTTTTCGTCAAAATAGTCATTGTACTTAATAATTATAATCAATAAGGTCACCATGTGTATTTTCTGTCTATTTAGTGGACGGAAATCATCAAAAAGTCATTAATGTCCTTATAAAAGGAACATGTTGTGCACGTGATGATTTTAGAAATTACAAATCAGAATAGTCTCCAGCATTTTTAATTATTACAAATCAGAATAGCAATTTGAGTTTAATCCAAAATGCTGGAGAAGGAACACCCAAAATCACCTTGTTCTTATAGAAGGAAGACTATTCTAAAAATGCTGGAGACTATTCTAATTTTGGGTGGAATATTGCTATGTAATAATTAAAAATTCTGGGTGGAATCACTCTTTGAGGTTGAGAGTTCCGACGCAATTGACAACGTGAAGGCGAAAATCCAGGACAAGGAAGGTATCCCACCGACCAGAGGCTAATCTTCTTCACGAAAGCAACCGGAGGACTTTACTCGCCGCACTCGGCCGACACAACATCCAAAAGGAGTCTACCCTCCACCTTGGCTCGTGCTCGTGGGTGGGATGCATCTTTATCAAGACTTTGACCGAAGTAGAGCCGAAGCGACCTCGATCATCACCACGAGATATAGATCGGCGGTGATAACAAGGAATGCTCCAAGGAAACCCGTACCGCTTTATGTTTCAGATTTAGCAGTTTGAGTTTAATCCTTTCTTTTGGTGGAAGTGTGATTAGCAGCTTTGCCCCTGCCCTTCATATTTCCTTGGCCTCCCCCTCTTCTTTTAAAGCTCGGTTGCCGGCGTCACCATGCCCACCGCCGTCGCCGGTGGTGGTGCTGCTTCAGATGGGGCTGGAAACCTCCTCTATAAGATGTGGACGAGCAATTACAAACAAAATATTTTTTGAAACAATTACAAGAAAAATATCTTTTCTAACTCATAACGTGCACAACATGTTTCGTCTATAAGGATATTTACGACTTTTTGATGATTTCCGTCCACTAAATAGACAGAAAATACACATGGTGACCTTATTGATTATAATTGTTAAGTACAATGACTATTTTGACGAAAAATGTAGTAGAGTGAGCTTAATGAATTTTGGCCAAAAGTAGGGTGACCAAATTGATATTTAAACCTTCTATGATTGATTTAGATTATGACAAAATGCATAATTCCTACCTTTGTTGAGATTTGTATCTTGTATGATTTGAGAATATGACTCATGAAGCATATATTTTCTTTGATTACTTGATGATTTTATTGGTGTTGATTTCCTGACTTGTATTTAAATTGTATTCCATTAACAAGTGGAACTGTGAACTTGAAATCAACTTAAGCTACCAATCCATACTTGACTTAGTGACTTGTGAACTAGGGTTCCTAAATGGAATGAGAACCTAGAAATGCCTTAAATGAAAACGTAGAACGAGACCTTACGACTCCTAGAATCCATTGACTAGATTACTAGCTTTTGGACCTTGACTTAGATAGAGTGGACAACTTGACACTTGGGATTTTAAGACTCAAATGAGTTCCTGTTGTGGTTTTGTGGTTATTGTAACAATGTGCATAATCGTATGAATTTAGTAGATCATTATATCTACTTGAAAATTAGCAAGTAAACATCTACTTGTGCATTGCATAGAAGTCCTGCTGGCATTACTTGAGTTTTTACGTTGATGGTGGGACGATGCATTGTCTTCACGAATTATGGGATTCGCGGGTTGCAATGTATCGCCGCACCGATTCGTTCACACACCCCTCCACCGCTAGCTAAGGGGGAAGTAGCCCCATTTGTCGTAACCAAAAGAGCGCATTAGTGCTATTTTCCCGAAAGCAGAGCTCGACCGAGAAGAGAGTTTCTGCTTTGATACCCGATCACGAGTATCACTAGCACGATATGATTAATATTTGTGATTGTAGGAGCAACACAACGACATTGATTCGATATTCTCTCTTAAACCTTTATGTGGCTTACTATGAGCACTTATGTGATAACAAAGTGTTACCATTTTGCCATTTTGCCACCCCTAGTTGGAAACATGACATTCAAAATCAGAAAAATCTCAGTTTTGAGCAAAATTCGAGAAAATACTGGTACTAATCGGCTATATGGAATTGTCTAGAAATATTATATAGTGTACGTGTGAATGTTAAGAAACGCTCTGTAAATTTTAATAAATGTTCGAATTTGGGAAGTATTTTAAAACAAATCACGAACCATTGCTTCAACTGTGAGACTGATACAGGGGAAACTGGTTAGTATCATAATCTTAATGTGATCATAAATTGATGAATACAAGTCCTTTTTGAGTGTTTTAAAATGGAAAAATCAAGCTCAAAGAGTCTAGTTTCTGGAAATGTAAAATAAGTGTGATTTGGATCAATGAGGAATTTTTAGTGAAATTTGTATTATAGACATGCAGTACAGGCCATAACAGAAAAACACATTTCTAACATGAACTTGGAGGGGTTGTATTTTGATGAATACAAATCCTAATGGAGTAATTTAAAAGCCTAAAATATATTTTAAAAAGTCTAGTTTCATACTAGGAAATAATAACCTCATTTGGAGTTGTGAGAAATTAATGGTTGAATTTACAAGTTTACTGGGCAAAATGCGTAATAGCTGGAAATCAGATTTTAGACTTGAACTTGAAGTGACCATGACTTGATGAATACAAGTCTGAATTGATTGTTTTAAAAGGCTAAGTTATAGTTTGAAAAGCCTAGTTTCGGAATATGTAAGATTCATGAAATTTAGAGTTATGATGAGTTATTGGTCAATTTTACAAAATGGCTACACAGAATGAGTTATTACTAAGTTGTAATTCCAATGGTTAGAATGTGTATCTTTCGGTGCATGAACATCGAGTAGAGAATGATTGATTTGGTTTGAAAAATGGATTACCATTAAGAGATATTGTAGAGCGTATCCTTAATTTCGACGTAGAGACTCTTTGGATGCTTTTAGAGCATAGTGGATTGTATCTAATGTACGATCCTATTCATGTGAATATGATGGGATGAGTTTATGAATTAACATGAACTTTAATGAGTTGAGACTATAGACTGATTTATCATTCTAGAAATATTGTAGTGAATATAACATTTTTGATTAACTACCTAAACTAACAAAGTAGTCTTGGTCAATATATGATGGGTTAATGGTTAAGTAAATAACTTAGCTTGGTTGTATACTAGATTATGAAATTCTATGATTGATTTAGATTATGACAAAATGCATAATTCTTGCCTTTGTTGAGATTTGTATCTTGTATGATTTGAGAATATGACTCATGAAGCATATATTTCCTTTGATTACTTAATGATTTTATTGGTGTTGATTTCATGACTTGTATTTAAATTGTATTCCATTAACAAGTGGAACTGCGAACTTGAAATCAACTTAAGCTACCAACTCATACTTGACTTAGTGACTTGTGAACTAGGGTCCCTAAATGGAATGAGAACCTAGAAATGCCTTAAATGAAAGCGTAGAACGAGACCTTACGACTCCTAGAATCCATTGACTAGATTACTAGCTTTTGGACCTTGACTTGGATAGAGTGGACAACTTGACACTTGGGATTTTAAGACTCAAATGAGTTCTTGTTGTGGTTTTGAGGTTATTGTAACAATGTGCATAATCGAATGAATTTAGTAGATCATTATATCTACTTGAAAATTAGCAAGTAAACATCTACTTGTGCATTGCATATAAGTCCTGTTGGCATTACTTGAGTTTTTACGTTGATGGTGGGACGATGCATTGTCTTCACGAATTATGGGATTCGTGGTTGCAATGTATCGTCGTATCGGATTCGGTTCACACACCCCTCCACTGCTAGCTACAGTGGGGAAGTAGCCCCATTTGTCGTAACCAAAAGAGCCCATTTTAGTGTTATTTTCCCGAGTAGAGAGCTCGGACCCGAGAAGAGAGCTCGGTACTTTGATACCCGATCACGAGTATCACTGGCACGATATGATTAATATTTGTGATTGTAGGAGCAACACAGCGACATTGATTCGATATTCTCTCTTAAACCTTTATGTGGCTTACTATGAGCACTTATGTGATAACAAAGTGTTACCCGAGACATGAAATCTAAATGACTATGTTTGTATTGATTGTAAATTAGTGAGAGACTTGTTATGTATATATGTAGATACATATACTTATACTTGAGAATTCCAGGAATGACATAAAGCGTATATATATAGATATATATTCCTTTATATATGTTGATTCTTTGTGAAATGTTTTCTGACTTATTTGGTTTGTTTATGATCAGAGAATTTCACCCTAGTCGTTTGGACAGTTTAGTACATGAACAGAGAGATTATCTTAAGAAGTGTCGAGTATTCGACACGTCTTCGTGGGTTTTAGTCGTAACAGCGCGATGACATGTTTTATTATAACAATGTTTCACTTATGATATGTTGTTTGTAGTAGCGTACTGAGTCTTTATGACTCACTCCGTACTTACTTTCGATTGTGCGGTTGTTCATTAGCGCGTTGAGGTGAGTAGATCCGTGCGTAGCGAGCCACGTGGATCGATAGTTGAGTTGAGGTCGTGATATATGTGCAGTTATCTCCTCCTGAGCTTTTGCTAGTAGAACCTAGTCCGCTTATTTCAGTATTTATATTTGTGTCCTTTTACTTTGTTGAGGACGACATTTCTTTTGTAAAGTTATATAAATTTGCAGTCGGGTAGATTGTTCTAGTATTGTTGTATTATTCCTATAGTCGACATTTGTAGTCGGGCTCGTGTACTCCAGAGTATAGTAATCTGTCAGTTGTACCCCAGGTAGTAGTAGTTTCAAGGATTTCATTGTTCTAGTTATCCTAGTTGTTGTTATGGCTGTTGTTGTGGTTGTTACCCCGGTATGCTTTAGCTGTGGGTCATTGTTATATCAGGTTGGTTTTTGATGAAAGCGTCGGCGGGAGTGCCGATGGTTGGATGCAATGTTGCGGCACGCGAGTTTCGTTTTTCATACCTCGTGAGAGTAAGGCCTCTCTTCGTTTCATTTGTTTGGTCTCGAGCTCTTAAGCTCGAGGGCTTGTTCTTTAACGCTTCGCATCTTGAAATTTTGAATGGCGTATTTTAGTACGGCTTCTTGTTCTGTCTAGAGCTTGTTAGCTCGAATGTTCCACTGCACTTTGTTTTAGCAAGTGTTTGTCCTCTCTTGTGTAGTTCAGTACACGATACCTCGGGATTCGTCTTTGGAATCGGTCCAGTCGTCACATGGCGGCTGCAAAGGGTAAGGGAATCATAAAAGATAGGGACAGCTGGATCAAGCCAACAATTTCAAAAGAACCCCTCCGTTAAACCACAAATGAATGGACGGTCCACCAGGAGTTTGGGCTAGGTTGGATGGGCTTAGGGAGATATTTAAGAAGGCTGCCCACTTAATGGATTTGGGCCTCCACAATCCTAAAATTCTCCACCTTGGAGCAAGTGTCGGTTCACACCATTGGACTCAAGGATACGTAAACAGAAAAGGTTCATCATCGCCTTATCCCCGCACTTGATCCAACACAAAGCAGGACTAAAAAACAGACAAAACAAAATTTTAAACAACCACAAAAGGAGCAGAAAATTTAAAGAAACTAAGCTAATTCACAAACACAAAAAGCCAAGTTACCATGGTTCCTCACACAGAACAAGCATGGATTTCTGGGGGAAATCACAGAAAACGGGTCAACCTTAATTACCGGGATCACCGGTGTCAAACATCAAAATTTTAGAACAGTTTAGAATATTTGAAACGGGAAGGTACTTGGTATTCATATCAGCAGGTTTCAAACTAGTGTCTATTTTATCCAGATGAATGATGCACCTAGCAACAACATCACCAATGCAATGAAAGCGAACATCAATGTGCTTGGTTCTATCGTGAAAAACTGGATTTTTGCAAAGTTGGATACCACTCTGACTATCAGAAAATACTACCACTTTGTTCTTTAAAAAACTGATTTCAGAAATTAAGCCTTTCAACCAAAGGGCTTCCTTAGTACACTCGGTTATAGCTATGTATTCAGCCTCGGTTGTGGACAAGGCCACAACGGATTGCAGTTGAGACTTCCAACTAATGCAAGAACCGCAAAGATTGAACACATAAGACGTGGTTGATTTTCTATGGTCTTGATCGATGTATTTTATACGTCGATTTTATATACTTCTATGACTTAAATTATGCTATTTCACGAGTCTTTTGAGTACTAATATATGTTTTCGGTGAGTTTTGTAAGTTTCAGGATTATTGTGAAAATATGCGAAACTCCAGGGTTTAAAGTGTAAATTACAAAGAAAGAAAAATGGAAGAAAAATGAATACTGTCAATCTGGACACCTTGCGGACGCAAGGTGCCTCAGACCTTGCGACCGCAAGGTAGGCAGTATAGGCCCCCGAAGTCGAGAATCAAAGAATCAAAGCCACCTTTGGGGACCTTAGGACGCAAGGTATCCAAAGACCACTGCGACATAAGGTAGGCGAAATCTTTTCGGATTTTCACACGGTCATTCGATCCAATCACAACTCCCGAGTATATATAGAAGTCGGTCTGGGAGCCTAAGCATAGGAGGGCCGAAGCTCTCTTTACATAGATTTTAGGTAGTTTTAGATTGTATAACATAGTTAGGTTTTGTAATTTCAAGTATTGAAGATCAAATCATGTCTTCCATCATCTCCATGTGTTGTTCATCGTCTATGATGAACTAAATCATCCATAATCTAGGAGGTGGGAGGTAACTTGTATCGAATTTATGTTTTGATTCTATATATATATGTCTATTCAATGCTTGTTGATTGTGTTGTTTATCAATCCCTATATTATTTTGCTTTGAACAAATGAATGTAATCGCAAATAATAAAGGCTTAGAGGTGCGGATAACTGCATGACCAAGTGCATATGTCGTACACTGGCTCACCAACACAATAAATTGGACCTATCGATGCACGAGAGTGATAAGTTAGGACCAGGTTCTTACATGATCTAGGTGACAGATAGATCATAAATCTAGGTGACAGCTAGATTGATAGTTCCTGTGCTTAGGATATAGAATGGATGAATTTTGCGGGGATGGAGGCTGAACCAATTGTTCAACAGACTATATCTATTTTTAGTGAACGAACCCAAGACATTGAATGACATTATTATGAATTGAACATAAAGGAGATATAAGTGAAACCCAGAATCCTAGATTTCCACTCACCATAAGATCTTCATATGTTATTCTTGTCTAATTAGTTAAACATCTATAACTAGTAATTTAGAGTAGAATTAAACATAAAAACCCCCTTAGGTTAATAATTTGCTATCTATAATTCGCACTGTTAAGTGATCACTTGTCTCTGGGTTCGACCCTTGCTTCCGAGTCTATTCTATAATAGTCTTGTCACTTGCAAGGAAATAGATAAAATAAAACATCGATCAAGTTTTTGGCGCCGTTGTCTTGACAAGCTAGTTCACGTAGTTAGTTTGTAGGTAGCGTAGTTTTTAATTTAATTTAGTTTTTAGTTTAATTTTCTGTTTTTATAAAAAAAAAAAAAATACAAAAGGATTTTATTTTATTTTAATAGTTATTTGTTTTTAAATTGCTTTAATTTATTTTCATGCAAGGTCGTAGATCTTTAAATCCTAAATTGGTAGACTTAGATCAAGATATAAATATTGTTAAAAGATACCAAAGATATTTTGAAAATCTAGCTTTCGAGCCTGATAATCAAGACCAACTGAATCGAGAGGATCCTCTGGTTGATCCTACAATGGAAGATAATAACAATATTCGTAATCCTGAAAACCTAGTTGACCCAGTCAATAGGAATCAAAGACAAGAAGAGCCTGCAAGAAGAAATATGGAAGTAGTAGTAAATCAAAGAACTATTAATGACTTTAGTAGACCTTCATTAAATGTGGTGACATCATGTCTAGTCTTGCCGATCTTTGTTAGGAATTTTGAGTTAAAGGACATTATTTTAATGCCATACCATCTTTTCATGGGATGCCCCATGAAGATCTGTCGGTTTCTTAAGAGAATATGAATACATGATGAGTACTTTTCCTTTAGGAGGGTTGGCGAAGATCAAATTAAAATGAAATATTTTCCCAAGTGCATTAAAAGAATTGGCAAAGAGATGGTTTATGAACCTAACACCAAACAGTGTTTTACTTGGGCACAATTATATGATTTGTTTATGAGCAAATTTTACAAACATGCATCTCTTACAGAGTATAGAAAACAAATCATGTCATTCCAAAATGAACCAGGTGAAACATTCCATGAGTCATGGGATAGATTTAAAAATATGCTTATTATGTGTCCTCATCATAATTTGGCTCAACATGTGTTAGTGCTTCAATTTTATCATGGTCTTTCGCCAGGTTTACAAACTATGGTTGATAGTGCAGCTGGTGGTTCTATTAATAGAATGACACCAGAAGCACTAGAAGAATTATTTGAGATGCTAAGTATTAATTCCCAACGAGAAAAGTGCTAGAGGTAAAAATAGGAGCCTATATCAATTGCAAGATAATTCAAATACACAAGCTCAATTTGAAAATTGGCAAATTCAAGAAGCATGTGCTCTATGTGGATTATATTCTCATGCTACTAATTTTTGTCCGTCAAGTGCTATGTATTCTGAACAGACTAATGCTATGAATATGTATCCTCAAAGGCCAAGGAATGATCCCTATTCAAATACATATAATCTGGTTGGAGGAATCATCCTAACTTTTCTTGGGGAGGAAATAAGCCTTTGCAACCTCAACAATTCCAACCTCAACCACCACAACCTCCACAGGTTGCCAAATCAAAATCGGTTGAGAATTGAAGAAGTTCCCAAGCAAGAAGTAGCTAGTAAAGGTCAAGCGACTTTGATGAAGTACATGCTTGAAGAAATTGAAAATCGAAGAAACATATTGAAAGTTCAGAAGCAAATAAAAGAGAAGAAGGGAAGTTCCCTAGTCAAGCGAGCAAGCTAAGTCAATCACCGTCTGCTGAAGTGGTAAGGTGATAGGTGAAGAGGTAAGTGATCCCGATCCTTCTTCTAATATGCATGCTACAGTAGAAAATTCGAAAAAAAGTAATAGAAAGAAATCGAAAAAGATAGTGATAGTGATAAAGTGATTGATGACTTAAGTAATCAAGAGGTAGAAAAAGAAAGAAGTAGAAGTAGAGTTAGAGGTTCCAAATAAGGAACAAGAAAAAGAAAGAAATTCAAAATAAAGATAATACAATTGAAGTAGATAAAGAGTTAGATCAAGAAGAAGAGGAACCTTATGTGGCTCCACCACCATATGTTCCTCAATTCCGTTCAAAGAAGACTTATGAAAAACCGAATGGACAAACAATTCACGGAAATTTATAATATGTTATCCAAAGTAAATGTTAATTTACCTTTGCTTAATGTTATTAAAAATATTCCAGCTTATGCAAAGTTTTTCAAAGATCTTCACTCTAAGAAACACAAGTTTGAAAATTGTTGTTAAAGCGTTAGTTCGTTTTTACAACCCGAATTACCACCTAAGTTGAAAGACCGGTAGCTTTAATATCCAAGTCTCCTTGGGAAGCTCTAAAAAGATGAAAGCAATGCTAGATTTAGGAGCAAGTATTAATTTGATGCCTTTCTGGTCTATAAACAATTAGGTTTAGGAGAACTAAAACCCACTAATATGCAATTACAATTAGTCGCTCGGTTAAATATCCTTTGGGTATAGTGGAAGATATCCTAGTTCGGGTTGATAAATTAATCATACCAAGTAGACTTTGTGGTTC
>JABEVN020004127.1:0-15417 GCA_013146195.2 Codonopsis lanceolata | reverse complement strand
GGTAAATTTTTCCCCTATAGTCCCCTGTGGAAGATCCACATCTCATGCGCCTCCAAACCCAACTCCTCACCAAACACTAACCCACCAAATATAGCCACTACCCCAAATCCCAATCATCCACCGAAGTCTACTACCCAAATATCAACCCCACCCGCCCTATCCTTCATATCCTTCCCCAAGCACCAAAGTTCCCCAAAACCCAAATGACCTCCCCACCATAACCAACCCACTCCAACGCCTCACATATGGACCCACAAAATTATAACCCGCCAAAGCCAAGTTACCACTTATTTGCCTTTATAATGATCCCCGCCGCCCATTCAAACCATCCAAAAATCCACCTCACCCAAAATCCACCAACCCAAAAACCCTTATCCCAACAAGCTCCACCAGCCTGCATCCTTATCCAACCCAAAACCAGATCCTACCTGCTAAGCTCCACCAAATTTCAAAATCCATATCCAAACCTAAAACCCCCTACCCAAAACAACCAAATTTTAAATTAACCCAAGATATACAAAAGCCAACTCCCCACCAAAGTAGAGGCCGACGTGGAAAATATAAAGGCCATGGTACTCAAGCTTCTCAACAAAGGGGAATTTTCTACGCTGGCACCGACCTTGACATACAACCTGCGCAGAGTATTGCTCTCAAATTCAAAATGTCCGACATAGAAAAAATTTGATGGACCGGATGCCCTATATCCCACTTAAAAATCTTATTCCACGGGCATGCGGCAGGGGAGCTTTGAAAGAGGCTATGGCTTCCAATTTCACCTCACCCTAATAGGGCGCCAAACAATGGCTAATGTTGTCCGATAGCAAAGAGCGGCCATGAATATGGGACCGATAGTCAAGCTGCTCCTCGAAAGGTACAAAGACAACACCCGCCCCGAAATAGAAGAGACCTGAGTCGTGCACTCCAGAGGGAAAGAAAACATGTGCCGAAGTGAGGGGTCCGCTACGTGGAAAAGAAAGTTGGCCCAAACTTTGACATGCACTGATCCAACAGAGTCATGCCGAATGTTCATCAAAACCTCCCGGCCAAATTATTTACCTCGGAACACATGTGGTATCTCCCCTACAACCAATTTCAAAGAGCCAATGGAGATAGGAGCTCGTATAAATGATGATATACGAGCAGGGCAATTACAAGTCAATACGCCTCCTACCTCTTTCCGCATTCTCTAAAGGGGAAGGCAGACCACACCCGTACCAACCGAGTCAATATGGTAGGGAATGCATCGCCACTTTTCCTACCCAAAGTTATGGCAATCGCTCCATGGTCTTATGGAGGCGACAGTGTCCGTCAACACATCGAGGGAATAATGGCCCGAGCAATTTGAAATCGAAATCGTCATTATGATGAACCGCAAGCCTCCCATGCGTAATCCTGCAGGGGCTAATGGCACAAGGAGTGTTAAAGCCTATGGAAAATTATAGGCCACTGACCTCGCCTGTGGCCCGAATCATGCCCAAGATGTGAATATCATCGCCGCAGAGCCACCTCACCGATAAATGTTATCGCTCAAAAATGCTATTCAGGATCTTATAGATGATAAGGTTATTGAAAAGCCTCCTCCCAGACCAAATGTAGTCAATAACCCTCTACCTTAAATCAACATGATTGAGGTTGATGACAGCTTCCTGGGCATGATGGGCAGAGGTACAGATTACGAGAAGCTCCCTGCTGAGTTTGAGCCTATTTCTAATAAGCCTCTGCAGAACTAGTATACTACGCCCCCGCTTTGACGCTGATCTGGTGGACCGCTTCGATATATTATCCTATTCCTTTCCCTAGCTTTACGGATTGGTCATCTACCGATCCGCTCCCTAAAGTTGAGGATCTCAAACCCCAAGTCCTCAATAATGTAATAAACCCTGTACGGTTTGCTTTTAATAATAATCTAAATGTCTTTGCTTATTTCTTAGTTACACCTATATTAAAAGACGCATTAAATCATTATAATAATGAGTCATTTAATAGGACCTCGAACAAAAAAAAGGGAATTATTTGCTTGAGCTTGTAAAGTCAGTCAAGCACCAGGGACAGCATCATTCATCAACAGCAACTGAAAACTGACCCACTATCAATCTGGAGCTGGACAATGAAATCAAAGGAATCAAAATCGGCAACTCCCTGCAAGGTTCTGAAAATGATAACACTCATGGATCCCCTCAAAGAGGTCGTGGACATGTTTACTTGAGGACGTGTCAGGGGGTAAACCCAGCCATAGTCAAACACCGGATCCCCACATGTCCGGATGCTCAACAGATCAGACAAAAGCTTCGCCGCATCAAGCCGAAACGGTCACTACAAGTTCAAAAAAAAAAAGGAAAAGTATGAAACAGCCGCATGTCAACTTCATTCGGTTAAAAAAAAAAGAGAGTAAAAAAAAAGAGGGCAAAAATACCCGATCTGGCTGTCAAATGTAGTGACCATTCCCAAACCCAACAAGTTTTTTTTATCAACAGCATGCTGGGCCATAGCCAAATCAAAGGCAGCAGGAGACCAAGAAAGGACCTCATTCACCACCCCTTGGGGGACCTACTGCTATCATGTCATGCCGTCTGGGCTAAAAAAAATGCTGGGGCTACTTATCAAAAGGCTGCTACCACTCTCTTCCACGATGTGCCGCATATTGTCAAAGAGATCCCATCAAGAAGTGCCATATTCCTCGCAAGCCAGGAAAAAGAAGACTTTGTTCAGCCCTCCAATCTCAACGAGCTTCAAAGGTATTATGCTTGAGCCACCCTATCTGACAAGTGCTTCCCTCTCCAGCCCGCTAGGCTGAAAACCCGAAAGGGCGGCCTAGGCAAAAGTTAGGGCATATATAATACAAAAAAACAAATAAAAAGGAGAAATAAGAGCTCGCTAGGTTGAAAACCCGAAAGGGCGGCCTAGGCAAAATTTAGAGCAAGCAAAAAATAAAAATAAAAAAATAATAAAGGCTCGCTAGGTTAAAAACCCGAAAGGGCAGCCTAGGCAAAAGTTAGAGCCAAATAAAAAATATATATCAGGAGAATAAGGAGAGGGAAAGCACTCTTTGAAACCTCGGCATCCTACCTCCAGTCTTCAGCACGCAATGGGCTCGACTGACAGAAGAAAAAGGAAAACCACAACAGAGGCTCACATTAAAGCACTAAAATATAATATTACAGGTCCTAAGGTGCAACTTAGGAATAATTGCTAAAGAAATTTAGATTATACATTAATTGCATGTACATATCTATTATTGCCTATACCCCCTTTGTTTCCCCCAGAAACTATCCCTTCTTTTGCAGCTTAAAGCCCCAATGTGGTCCATCAAGGGCGCGTCCGCCAGAGACAATATACTTCTTCTGCAAGGCACAGAAAAGGCTCAGTCTCATCAGAATGAGAAGCACCAGAAGTGTCCTCGTCCTATTCATCATCTGCGTTGCCATTGTCCCGAAACAGCCAAACAACTTGGATTCCACCCATTCACTGCTGCTCTGTCTGATTGCGAAGAAAAATGCAGGGGCTATGAGAATAGTTTTATGCCAAGTATAGCCCTGCAACAATGGTATGACCGAGAACAGGAGGAGATATCCGCCTTTTCCTTTCCCCACATATCAAAAAAAAAAAAAAGGGAAACATGTTCAAACCCGAAGGTATATTCCTTTAAAATCCATTTTGGAGAAACAGCGTGCAATTACCTGTTAGGTCGGTATAGCTTTGTTTTGTGCGTGTGTTTTGAGTCTGCATATGTTTTTTTTATTTTTATTTATTTTGCATCATATAAAATTAGATTGCATTGTAAATATTTGTACATGTTTTCAAAACAAAACAAAAAAAAAACAAAAAAACAAAAACAAAAACAAAAACAAAAACAAAAACAAAAACAAAAACAAAAACAAAAACAAAAACAAAAACAAAAACAAAAACAAAAACAAAAAAATTTATGTATTGTTTTGCATATAAATAAACGTTCTTGCAATCTAAGCATTATAAATACATTTTGCACCTTAAAGCTATATACTACATTCTACATTACTGCATGCACGATAGAATAAATAATACTCATTGTAAGGGTAAAATAGGCAAGGCCTATTTTATCTTGTTTTCACCTTTCTTGGTCAAAGAAGTCTTTAATATTAGTTTATGATTAGTTTAGTTTATTTTTGGTAAGAAAATCTTTCAAAAGATGTCGGCCATACAAATTTTGTAACTAAATCTTGCCAAGCAACTTAGTTATTCCAAGAATCCAGAATTTGATTATGTTTGGTAAGATTATCTTATGAGTTTGGAAAGGTGTTGATTTCTCCTTTAATAGCTAATCCCTTTCCTAGGAGAATTGTGTCTCTTTGCCGTGTGCTTGTAGGGAACGCTGCCTATATAATGATGGCTGTAATTCGAGCAGATGTAGAGCTTGCGAGAGAAGAACAAAAGGGAGAAGCTGAGAGCAATATCATAGAAGTTTAGAAGCAGTTTATTTCTTCAAGTTGCACAGCAGCCGATTGTAGCACCTGTTGTTACAACATCAGCAGCTACTTTGAGTTCTGAAAAACTGTTTCGTTTTTGTTCTTTCTGTTTCTGTTCAAAGGAAGCTGAAGCTCTTTCTTCCCACATTTGGTTTAGTCGTTTATGTGGGATTTTTGGTTCTCCAAGATACTTTATCTTGTGAGAATTTTTGCTACCTATTCGTTGTAAAATATTATTGTTTTTAGTAAAATTTGTGTGGCCTTGAGGCTTGGTCTACAAGTACTAAACTTGTAGATTGTTTTTGGTTAAAATTTGTTTACAAATTTTTGTTTGAAGCTGTGTTTTGATACAATCTTCCGATGCTACTGTTTTTGCCACTATTTACTTTTTCATTGTGTCTGCCATTGTTGCTACAATCACATCAACATTGGTATTCACATTGACATCTATTGAGAATCCGTGCAATCACGTTCTTTCACTCATGCATCATGTTAATAAACATCTCATAATTTTAGACATCACATTTGCATCAAATAAAGTAAGTACATGCATCCAGCATTTGCATTTATCATCCAATAAGTTGCATTAGAGGTGCGCTGAAAAGAAAATAAAATGCCACCATTCATGAAAATAAATATTCCCATGGCATTCACTATATCCCTGCAGCATAAGCATGCATCAATTAGCCCATTTGCACTTATAGTATAAATCATGCATAATAAGGTCAAATAGTGACCACTAGTTTAATCATGCATCATAAAAAATAAATTGCATACATCATTACTTAATTGCATCATTTAGGCATAAATACGACATGCATAAGCATCATTAATAAAGTCAGGAATGCTTCAAAAGTGCCAAACAGTGCCAAAATCTAGCAAATCTGAAGTATATCCAGGCGAAAAAAAAAGACAAAAAACAAAAAAAAAAAGAGAGAGAAAAGAAAAAAAAGAGGTAATAAGCATGCAAATAAAGAAAAGTGGCAAGCATGCAGAACAAAAAAAATCGTAAGAGAGGAAAATGCATGTACAAGAAGGAAAAATTTGCAGGTACATGCAACAAGAAAAAATGCGGCGGCAGAAGAAGAAACTTTCGGCTGAAGCTAGAGAATGTTGCGAAAAGAAAACAGCAGCAAAGAAAAGATGATTTCAGCTGATACCAAGAGATGCTGTAGCAAGAAGAAAAAGAAAGCTTCTGACCAAGGTTAGAAGGAGCGAAAAAATCTGGCGACATCAAGAAAAATTTTCCAGCTAAAGCCGAAAACATAGCGGAACGGGAAAAAAGATTTTTCAGCGAAGGCTGGAACATCGACAAAAGAAAAATCCCCAGCAAAGTGCAGCAACGAACAACGTAAAGCAGCAAGCGACAGCAAAGCAACATCAGCAGCAATTTGTTGCATGGACACGACAAAGGTAAAGGAAAGGAAGGTATTTTCCTTTTTAGCAGTGCATTTGTTTGATGTTTGGAAACTTTCCTTTAAGGGGTACACAGCCCCGGATTCATAGGGAAAAGTCTTGTTCTCCGGTGAAGGCTAAGTTCCTAAGGAGGCAGTGCATTCCATGCATTTTTCGATGTGTTGGAAAACTTTCTCTTAAGGGGCACACAACCCTGGATTCATAGGGAAAGGTCTTGTTCTCCAGTAGAGGCTGAGTTCCTAGGAAACAATAAATGCCGCGCAGCCACAGGCGAGCTACGATTGGTCTGATTCCTTAGCTAAGGATACGTAGGCAATCTATCTCGGTAGATGCGACCAAACACAACACGATATTTACCTTTGCAGCACTCATTTGATAAAGCTTTGCATGCATTTGTTCATTTAGCATTGCGCTTGCACCACTTAACACTTGCAGCGGCATTTAGTCCCGGTAGGCGAACTTACGTTTGGTGCGATTCCTTTATTAAGGGATACGTAGGCGACCTACTTTAGTAGGTCCGACCATCGAGCATTCAATTTGCATATCTGCTTAAAAGCTGCGATAACTTTGCTATAGCCGACTAAAAATGTCTAGGATATGGAGGTTTGATAAATTGTTGCATTATAACTGCTACCTGCTGCATCTTTCTCCCTCGGTCTGTAATTGAACGAAATTGGAGAGTTTATTCTTAGCAACGATGTTCGTCTACTCAGTAAGCTGCGGGTTATCCGTAGACTCCATCGTTGAGGGGCTCTGTAGACACCCCAATTTCGTACCCCTGGTATGTGACATGACATAAAATATCAAGACCTGTTAAAACATTAACAAATGTCAAGCTACAGGGTCAAAAGTGCAAAGGACAAAGCAAGATCTTAAGGGCCAGTGCGGGGACTAAAGTGTTCAAAAATTGCATATTTTGGAAATGGGCGTGGCTACCCATAAGTTTGGGCATGGCGCCCAAAACTCTTTTGCTGCGCACTGTTCATCAAGACATTTGCCGTAAAATGCAACATTTCCAGTGCGGTGTACACCCGGTTGATGTGCAGAGAAGGAAATTAAAATTCCGTCGGTGTCCCTATTTTTTCCTATAAATAGCAGCACCCGGCTCCTCATTCAGACAGAGAAATTTTGCGTAAAGCTTCTCCGCGTTCTCGTTACGCTGGAGAATTAGGGATTGGTGTGAGATAGTGAGTGATCACCTCAAAAAGCCTCGAAACCCTGCCAAACCTCCGCCAAACACAAAAACCAACCGATAGGAGTGAACCTTAGCCCCTCAGTTAGGTATCCACCATTTTTCCCCGGTCCAAAAATCGTGGAAAGAGCAGTTGCTCTGCCCGATTTAAAAGGTCAAATCACCCAAAATAAGCCGGATTATTACGCGATTTGACCTACCTCAAGTCAACAAACAACCAAAAACAAAGTTACCACTTGAAACCATAGGCCAAAAGTAACTTTCGGCGATCCACATTTGCCCAAATACACACAACACACAACACATAACAACAACAACAACAACAACAACAACAACAACAACAACAACAAAAAGACTCTCTCTCCCCGAGGGACAGAGCGAGCACACCCTAGGCTGTTTGTAAATTTATTTTAAAGTCTTTCATTTTTGTAAAAGTATTATTTCCAATCCGGCCCAATGTAGATATACAAGCAGTTGTGCTGCCCATATTTAGTTAGGAAATAGTACTAAATATAGCCGTTATTATGACCAAATATTTTCAGATATATTTGTAATTATTTGCTTTATTTATTCATTAAAGTCTTTACTTATAAAAGTATTATTTCCAAATCGGTCCAATGTAAATATATAGCGGTTATGCCGGATTTAGTCAGGAAATAGTACTAAATGTAGCCGTTATAATGGCAAAATATTTTCAAGTATATTTGTGATTGTTTGTAAAAGAGACCGTTGCAAGTCCGTAAATAATATAGATGTAATGGATGTATTTGTAGGTAGTTAATGCTTTATTTGTCTGTTAAATAAATATAACAAAAAGCATACTTTAGCCAAAAATCGTTTTGAGACCGAAAGGGCGAGTTGGGTGCCTAGCACCTTCCCAACTCGTAACTTAGCCTCCGAACTCATTTTCATCATCTCTGGTTTTCTTTTTTTGGTTTTGCTTTATTTATTCCTTAAAATAAAGATGGCGACTCTAAAACATTTTGGATCGGTGGGGCCTCGCAACATCTTTCTTTGCACTTTCACGTTCTCCCCTAAAAAGGGAGAATGAGAATGGAAAGGTGATGTATTCCTATGTCCGGTATCCCTAAACAAGGGATAACTTGACATAGAAAACCAAAGCACTCATAATGATCGAAATAGGCCATAAGGCTATTTTCATAAAATCCATAGTGGAAATTTGCAACATTCCTTCCTTACACTTTCACGTTTTCCCTAAAAAGGGAGAATGGGAATAGAAGGGTGATGCATTCCTATATCACAGTATCCCCTAAAAAGGGGATAACTTGACATAGAAAACTTCAAGCTCCCATATTGGATCAAAATCCACTAAAGGCAAGCGAGGCGCATTCAGTAGCGCTATTCCGGCAAACACTCCTCCCGCACTTTTGATTTCGTCCTCCCTAGAAAAGGGAGGGTGGAGCGGGAGCGATGGATGTCACCGCATCACTGCGTCGCGCACCCTATCGAGAGGCGCGGGAAGGCACGGAGCACTCATCCAGGGAACCCACAATAGGCGACATGGGGCCATTTTTAATACATTTCATCAATCTTTTATCAATATTGTTCATATATCTTGTAATCCTTTCTTTCCATATATCAATGTGATATTCATCAAAAATAGGTACTTGCGTGACATTGTTTGATTGAAAAGCTTTTAAGGTTGCCATGATCGAACTTTCATGTTGTTAGACTTGGAAAATTAGATTTTTCAAAAAGTGTAGCTCTGATACCAATTGTAAGTCCAGTAGGCAAGGAAATGAGGCAAGAAGGGCGGGGGTGAATACCTTTTTAAAAACTTTAAGGGTTATTTTGAAAACCTTCAAAAGATGTAGTGGAAAATAGAAGTTTTCGATGGCGATGTAAAATCGGCAGTAGCACTTATTCTTGAACTAAAAGAGTTTGATTTGTTTTTTTTTATCACTGAAGTATAGGGAGTGAGTTGAAGTGCAATATATATGATCAAATATGTAAAGAACTCAAGACTGTATTTGTTAGACACTTAAGTAGATAAAAGCTACTTAAGTGTTTGAACAATGAAAACAGCAGGTAGACTAAACAAGATATTTGGAGTGGTTCATAGTGTTAAAACTGCTACGTCCACTACCAAGTTGGTCAAACTTGAATTTTGAAATGCACTAAGATTATGTATATGCTAAGTGATCACTAACGGATCAGTGTATAACAAAAACCAGTGTTTGAGGAGTTTGATCTAGCAAGAATCAAACTCGTGCAACAATCTGTGATCCTTAAAAGATTTGAAAGAGTAAAGGAACAGAGAATCAACGGTTGCTCAAAACAGAAACTAGAAAAGAATAACTATGAAAAAAACTGTTTAGTAATGTTTTGGAGAATAAGCTCTTTAAGGAAAGATTTTAAGTTCTTGATTTGAATAAGAGCTTCGACTAGATTGTCTATTTCGAGTGCTGAAAATTTGATTTATGAGAGCTTGAGCACGTAATATTGCAAGGGGTGTCTTCATGAATCTTTGCTTCGAACGTTTTATAGATGAATTCAGAATTGCAGCCATTTGAGAGAGATGTTGAATTTTGAATTTCTTGATGAGATGATGTTCCATTGAATGCCCAGAAATCCAGGAAGACTGTAAAAGACAAAGAGCATTTCCTAACATGAAATATTAAAGAGGGTGATTAGCTAGGTATGTGTATACAAAAAAACATTTATAACATGCACAAAAGTCTTCTATTGAAGAGACATGTAAATAGTTCTTTTGTTTGAAAAAGTTTACCAAAACAATATATTATATAAGCGTATGAAGGTCAGATCTTTTCTAAATAAATACAGTGATTTAAGCAGGTAGAAATTTAGAGTATAAACAGGTGCTGACATAGTATATCATCATCTTCTAACTGCTGATGACTTATGCTTTAGGCAGATAGAATAAAACTATAAAGTAGGCTGCCAAGCAAAGTCAAATAGGTATCTGCTGTATAAACAACAGAGGATCTTATCTGCTGAATGTTTCAGTAGATAGATTTAGACTTGTTACAAAATCTAAGTAAAAACCAATTTTAAGGATTTTGGAAAAGTATTTATACTAAATGGTTTTAAGTAAATCTAAGGTATGTAAGTTTCTACACTCGTACTAACTGATTTTGGCAACAACAACAAAAAAAAAACTTTTGCCATTTATAAATGAGACACCAGTTTTAAAATATATCCGGTTATACATTTTTGATAACAAAAAATAAAAATAAAAATTTTACAACTTCACAAAAAGGTGACACGTGGAAGCACATAATTCTTTTAAAACTTTAGCGTTCAACAGAAAGTCGTCATGTGGCAGCAACGACTTGTATTTTAATAATAGTCAATATATAATTAATATATTAGTAATTAATAATTAATAAATATGGATTATCATAACAAATAAGATAGAATTATCATGTGGATAGTTTGTATAAATTAAACATTATGAAAATGAAAAAAGATGAAAATTGAAGAGTTTTAGTCAAATTAAACTTGTATAAATTACATAGGATAAAATTGATGCGGATGGGATGGTCAACATGTTTAAACGAGGAAGCATTCCAATGGAGAATAACGTGCTGAACACTCATAGTCTAAATGGAGTTGTTTGGGGGAATGTTACGGGACTGGGATTCGAAGCGAAGAAGGGCATGAACTGGATCGGAACAACAAGAGGGCTGTTGAAGGGAGTTAACCTGTGTCGGGCTAATAGAAGGCATGATCCAGCAAAAGGGATTAAGTGGGCTCTATACACCGTGTGGGTGGCGAGCAGTTGGGAGCAAGACAGGCTAAAGGAATTGAAAGAGGGCACGGCTGCGTGGTCCAAGCCTATAGAGTTTGGGCTTATTCAGTATGGTTTTGAGCTCACTCATGAGAGGGGAATCAACATCTAGTCCACAGTTTGAGCTCGATCGGAAAGCTAATGGGTTGGTCCAGGAAAGGGAGTGATAATGAGGTATGCGACTTGGACAGGCTTGGTGTAAAGGTGGTTCGAGCTGGGCTGTTGAGTTGGGAGTAAGGCTCATGCAAGGTAGACAAAGGGTGGCATGGCACAGGTTGGAAATAAGTAGGATCAGTCACGCAAGGGAAGCAAAGGAGGCCGCTTCTACAAGACCTAAAGGATCCTTAAGTTAGAAAGAATCCCGTTTTTCATTATTAGTCGCTGTTAGTTTTTAGTTTTCTGTTTTAATTAGAATTATTGTGTTTTTAGTTAATTAGGATTTTATTAGTAGGTCAGGGTTAACTTCTTGTAAGCCTATTTAAGGCATCGTTTAATAGTGAATGGCAGAGATTTTTGATGTGTGAAAACATTGTGCAAAAGAACGAGTTCATTCTTCTTTCGATTCTTCTTTCCAAGGTGAGTGAAGCCTTGATCGTCGAATCAAACGGATTTCCTTATAACGAGTGAGTGAAGCTCGTTTGGTGAAGCTGATCTATCCTCTTCGTCTATGTCTTTCTTTTTTTTATTTCAATTTGTGGCAGCCTTATTCATTAAGGGGGGGGGGCGTTTTTGGGCAGATTAGGCGTGTTATAGGGATCATTGAGAGGGTTTGTTTAGTTAGTTATTGGGTTATTATTGTAAGGGAAAAATCTTCTAAAAACAAACAGATTTTAAGGAGGGTTAGTATCGGGTTAGAGGCTGTTTTGGTGAGCAACAAGGGGTTAAAACAGGCTGGACAGATTGTGTGTTTTCAAGCCCGGCTATTCACATAAAAAAATCTAGTTTAATTAAGCTATATTTGAAAAAAATAAAAACAAAATCATAAATCTCTGTCATAAATTTGCTCGTAAAACTACATCCTAAATCTGTTTTATCTTCTCAAATTTGTTTTAGGAACTTTATCTTATCTAATTACATTTAAAAAAATTATCTTAAACTAATCGATTTTGAAAAAGAAAAAAACTTTTAACATTTCGAAGGTGACACGTAGCAACACATAATCTTTTTAAAACTTTTAGGTTTCACAGAAAGCCGCCACATGACAGCAGTGACTTCTGCTTTAATGATAACTAATTTTATACCCGTGCGTTAAACGCACAGACATATATATTTTTCAATCAAATTATACTCAGTTAAATTATAATCAAACAAACTGAAGACAAAAAACAAAACTAAAAGAAGAGATTATTTCAATGAATAGAAAAATATCATTTGATTCATTTGATTAAAAATTAATATGAAAATAAAGAAATATATGTGTCATTTGATTAACAATAATAAAATAAATAAATTGGAATAACTGCAATTTATGAAAATTAAATAAATAATTAAAATGAAAATACAAAAAATATGTATCACAGTGTATGAATTTTCAGTAGCGATACGTCGATTTGGATTCACGATGCATTAATTTAGAATCGTAATGCATCGCTATGAATTGGAAATAGACCAGTTTGAACGTGAGACATCGATTTAAAATTGTGATGCACTGCTATGGAATGAGAATGATAATTACACAATTTTGAATCATGCATGACAATATATGAACTGATGCTTATCATAAGCTTGTCCGATTCATTAAAGGTATACTCGTTCTTTCATATCAAAAATGTTTTTTTTCCGATTAAAAAAGCATAATGGACAACTGTTAAATATCTGTCAAAAGAGACCGACCCAATTTTTATCATATTCTTTTCAAACCCTCAAAAGACAAAAAATATAAATGGGTCTAACATGTTCGTAACACGACACATATTAATTGAATGACAAAAGTTACTTTAAACAAATTTAATTGACGATGATCGATTGAAAATTGACTCAAATAATTCTATTTGTACTGCTTTAAGCCTGTTTATGGTTTATTTCAATATCAATAATCAATAACAATTAAAAAGACAAATTTGATATATTGGCTATGTTACTTCGCCCCACTCACGAATATTAAAACGACATCGTTTTAAAGTATATGTGTATATATATATATTAAAAACTCTTGTCTTGAGTCTCGCTATCTCTTGTCATGATATTTATTCCAGCAACCTTGCTCTCTCACCAAAGAAAAAACAAACTATTAACCCAACTTATGGATCCAACTCCCATTTTAGTTTTTTCTTCTTCACTCCCTTTACTCATTATCCATCTCCACATTCTCTATCCTCAAAAATATAGAACTCTATAAAAGGAGATCATCCAGGTAACTTTCCAAGTGAGATTACTTGGGCACTCTACAATTTAATGTAAATCTGATTACTTTTCGAACAAAACGACAAATCAATTCGTTCATGATTAAATGATCGGTTCAATTTTTTTTTAAAGAGAGGTAACTTTGCACATCCGAAACACTTCCTCTTTGTTAGAGGAAAAATTATCTTGCAATATTGTTTGTTTCGTTTTGTTATTTACCATTATATATTTCATATTACTTGAAGTATTTGTTAAATTTTATTTATTTCAAATCGATATATTTTTTTAGATCTGTCAGTCATTTATAATTAATCATGTGCATTCGTGTTTTAGATGAACTTTTGATGATTTTTAAATTTTCAATATGATGAAATGGACAATAAAATTTCAAATCTATATATTTTTGTTGGTCAGACATATATTTAATAACAATAATGAGTATTTGTAATTTTGTTCATAATATTTCTTTTAAGAATTTTGATCCGATGAAATAGACAAAAAAATATTCATATATTTCATGTAGTTATAATGAATTGTGAGTTTTTGTGATTTCATTGAAAGTATTTGTTTTAATAACTTTTAATTTGGTGAAGTAGACAAAAAAATTCATAAATAAAATCATATATATATATATATATATATATATATATATATATATATATATATATATATATACAGATTAGTCATTCGGTTAGAATTAATTGTGAGTATTTGCGATTTTTTTTAGTGAAATTTCTTGCGCAAAGTCATCCATGATTTTTCTGAAGTTTATTTGGCAACAATGGAAAATTAACGGTTGTATGCATAAAAGGTTGTGTTTGGATAACAAAACAATGAATGCAATGATTCTAGTTGCTAGGCTCTAGTTTCAAGGAGTTATATGTATTTAAATTTGTATTATTTAATTATATGATTCATTAAATGTTTGTTATAAATAGGGGTTACTATTTTAGAGATGCAATTTTTGGCGGGAAATTACTATTTTTAGACTACCTAGGCTTTATATATATATAGATTATAGATAGATAATTAATATTTAATAAATATAGATTAGTAGAACAAATAACAAAGAATTATCCAGTGGATAATTTGTATAAATTAAACATTATGAAAATGAAAAGAGATGGAAATTGAAGAGTTTCAGTTAAATTAAACTTGTATAAATTACATAGGATAAAATATATTTAATTAAGTGATATTTGAAAAAAATAAAAACAAAATCCTAAATATCTACCATAAATTTTCTCAAAAGACTATATCATAAATTTGTTTTATCTAATCAAATTAGTTTTAGGAATTTTATCTTATCTAATTAAATTTAGAATTTTTATCTTAGACTAATCGGTTTTAAAAAAAAGAAAAAAATTATATCATTTCGAAGGCGACACGTGGTAGCACAAAATCTCTTTAAAACTTTTAGTTTTTTTCACAGAAAGCAGCCACGTAACAGCAATGACTTCTATTTTAGTAATAGTTATAGATATTCGTGGACCGATTGTTTGTATAATAAAGTCAAAATCTTTCTATACGTATATTCAAAACTTTGACGTCTTAAGCTGCTCTCTTTTCAGAACCGTCGGTATTTTATACGAAAAATTCATGTGAATTTTGTAGATAAAATTTGCAAGATATTTCGTAGTGGTTGTTTGTGATGTTGGTGGAACACGATTAATTAAATTAGATAAAATTTATTTTAAATTGACTGAGTTTTGATAAAATAATAAAAATTAAAAAACTTCTATCATGAGGATTGAGGAGTTCTAATCAAATTAAATTTATCTAAATAAAATGTGATAAAATCTATCAAGGCATTTTCAAGATTTTGTAAGCACAAAATGGTAAAAAAACAAATAAAAAAACTTTTTACCAATGAGAATTGAGGATATTTAATCAATCAGTGAAAAATATTTAGTACCATATTCATGGTTTTAATTGTTTTTCTATTTTTTTTTTGGCAAAAGTTATTTATAATAAGTTGATTTTCTAAACTTGTAATGAATAATTAATTTTTTTTAGTTAAACAAATTTAATATTAAAAATTGATCATATAGTCATGTAATTGAAAGATTAAAATCTATGAGAATTAATAAAATATATCCGCAAAAAATAATTACCATAAAAATTTGGGATCATAATCAAGTGAAACACATTTAAATTAAATGTTATACTCACTTTATTTTCAAAATTTTGTCTGGGTTTACTCGAGACATTGTTTAAGAAAAACAAGTTGACTGGATTATAAATATTGGTGG
>JABEVN020004126.1:0-15420 GCA_013146195.2 Codonopsis lanceolata | reverse complement strand
CAAAATTATATACTAGTGGAGAGATCAAACCAATGATTTTGATGCATGACATTGTACCAATCTTGACTGATAAGTTGGAAGAAAAAGTACGTACATTATTTGTTTACTATTCTTGTTAATCTTTTTACTTATGTATAATATCAAATTAATATTTTTCTTTTGGTACAACATATAGAAGCTGGTCTCTAATGTGTGAACAAATTATCTCCAAAGAAGTTGGTTATATCGAATCGCCATTCTTTTTTATCCTTCTTGTTGGGTAAGAAATTATCATTATGTGTTTAAAAATTAGAAAATGGCTTCTTATTTTCTTAATTGTTTGTTATTAGGTGTATGCTGCAAATATTAATAGTAATGATTGGTTTTCTGAATTGCTGGTTCAAGCAATTGATAATAGACTTAAAGAAGCAGTGTGGTATGAGATTCTTATTTTTCCTATAAACACAACGGGACAAGGTAAAATAAAGTCAGGGGTCTCCGACCATTGGACTTTACTTGTATTTTTTGAAGGTGACATGAGATAGACATTATACAACTCATGCATTACTCAACGACCCGAGTAATGATTGGCATTTAAAGAGGGCTAGAATTCTTGGAAGTTTTATTAGTAATGTATTTAGTTTTATTAGTAATGTCTTTTAAATAATGTCTTTAGATTAAGTTTTATTGGTTCTTTTCTCTGTAGGTAAATTTCGTTGAACGCAGAATGAAAAAAACTTGTGGATTTCTTTTCTGAAAAATACAAGTATCTAAACAAATCTAAATTCAAATGCAACATTGGAAGATTTGAAAAATCACCACAGCAAAATGACTACGCACAAGATTGTGGTGTTTTTTTGAATGTTCTTTAATTGAATGTTTGCTAAGAAGACAAATGATTCCTAGTAGTATTGATGCCTATAAATATAGTGTAAAGATGACTGAAATATTTATTTTGGAAGGGGATAAACAAAAAACAATGACAAAATTTGTTTGAAAAGGTGAAATGCTAATAATTAAATGTTTATGTTTATTCCATGTGTGTTTTAGTGTATTTTTTTTTGTTATCGTAAACTGTTGAGGTTTATTGGATTGAAAAAACTGTGAAAACAATCCTGTTGCTAATCCTTGAAAGCATAAATTGTTGAGGTTTGTTCTCTTGAAAAAACTGTGTTAACATCCTGATGCCTGGCCTTGGCAGCATAAATTGGATGGAGTTTTTTTGGCTTGAAAAAGTTGTGTTAACATCTTGATGCACGGCATTGGCAACAAAAGCTGGATGGGGTTTATTGACTTCAAAAAATTGTGCAGCTTGATCTTGATGTCGGCACTTGTGTAGTGGATGGGGTTTATTGTATTGGCTGTGGCTTGATCACGGTACCTTCCTTGGCGGTAGCGGAATGATGTTTTTGGTCTTGAAAAAGCTGTGTTAAAATCTTGATGGCTTTTAGATTTTTGTTTGTTTTGAAAAGCGTATTACAGATTCGATTCCTAGCATTGACATCGGCATTATTGAATTTTTGTCTTGAAAAAAGCGTGTTACAGATTCGATGCACATCCTTGTATCAATGTTGGAAGGCTGCATTTGTTGTCAGAGCCTAGGTAACTTGTCATTCAATCACACAGCATTAAATGAGGCGACATGACCACTCCACCCATCACACGATTAATAGAAACACCGGTTGAGTTCTGGTCAACCAATGAGAAGCTGCCACATCATCATTGTCTCAGGTATAGATAAGGAATATTCCCCTTATTTATTTCGGATGCAACTTTGATACTCGAAACACTTATCATATTTACTCCATAACTCACTATTACAACAACCGTTCTTCCTTCATAAAGATTACGAAATCTAATTCTCATCTTGGGAGGGTTTGAGTTGGGCAACCCCAACTCTTTTAATGGCATTGTTCATCTTTGCGATTAGGACTTAGATACCGACTTACCGATCCTACTCACCGGCATTCTTTGGACAAACGACAAGATCACCAACATTTTTTGTCGTGATAACCTTTAAAAGGAACACATAATTAGGGACAAAGAGACCAAACAATTAAGAGTAGGTCTCTGTAATACCATCTTACGGATCTTAATTTGTAGGGCCAGTCCCACTGTCTAACGACTTAACCCACTAACGAGGGTAGGTTAGATAAAGAGGATCCATATTACAAAAAATATCACGTAAAACCGTTTTACCAAAGTATTTGTCAACAATTAAATGGTGTTGGCGTAGATAAAGATTTTCGTCACACTAGCAAGTAGCATATGCGATATGGTGGTGCAACTTGCAAATTACAATTGTAAATAAAGTAGGGAATTAATTAGCTTCTTTTTAAACGGCTTGAACAAAAAAAAATGGTCTTCCCAAACTTTTAAAAAAACATTTGAGGTCTTTTGGCACCTCATTTGGTGAATTCTTAAAAACAACAATGTCGAATAACTAGGATATATTATAGAATCGTGCACGTGCACTCACCGCAAAAATTATTCGACCCTATCAAATGCCACAGGTTACGAATATTCTTGTGGGATAAGACTATAATTTCTCTCTATTCGGCACTTTCAAGCTGGACTACTTTTTGGAGTATTACGTAAATTTTTGTAACCAACGAAGACGATGGAACGATATATAGTTTATATGTGTCCTCATGAGATAATCAAAAATCCTTTCAAATAGTTGTAACCCTTGGAGATCACTAAACAAGCGCCAGGAAAAAAGCTGGTACAACCGATTTTTCATTTTCTATTTCGGTTGTCAAAAATCTTTAAAAAGGCATTATCCAAACATTTTATGCAAATTGAAGTATTGAAAATTAGAAAAGTGATTAGAGTCCTAGGAGGCTAGGACTTATATCCGGTCTTTGTTGCACATTGAGGAGTTGTTTTCTTCATCAGGGGACAATTTATACCAAAGCTAGACTTAGGCATCGTCTGGTGCATCGTTTTGAAAACACGACTTTTCTAGCGTAGCATTTTAAACATAACATTTTAAAAGCGTAATTTTTTCTTGTAAACATGTTTGGAAAACTATTTCAAAAGCATTATTTTTTATAAACAAAATAGTTGTAAACGCAACATATTTTAAAAGCACTGCACATTTTTAAAAGCGGCGTATTGAAACACTTTTAAAGAGAAAACGCTGCGTTTTTACCCGCGTTGGTCAAACGCCTCCACCAAACAAACACTTAATTTTTAACCCTTTTTTTTCCTTGTTGAACAATTTGGCTACTTAATTACAATTATATATAGCGAGGCATAACCAATGATGGTGCCTTTTGATCTTTTCGTTTTGAATGGCCCTCGTGTTGGTTAATTCTTAAAAACAACAATGTCGAACACAGAAACCTGGATATATTATAGAATCATGTCCAGAACACTTTTACAAGAATTATTCGACCCTATCAAATGTCTTGGGTTACGAATATTCTTGTGGGATAAGACTATAATTGCTCTCCAGTTCTGGCACTAAAGCAGGAGACTGCTTTTGGAGTATTCTCTATTTTGTAACCCAAAAAACGAAGATGAAGGAACTATTATATAGTATATGTGTCCATTTACGAGATAATCGGTTTTTTCAAATGGTTGTATCCTTGAAATCCAATGAGACCCCCCGCCGGGGTTATCGTTCTTGAAAACAATAAGTCGAAGGAAGCAGAACAATTTGATTATTAGCACCCGTAAGCCCGTAAAACTTATGTGAATGTGCACTCCACTTGAGATTCACAATATAGTATTCGAGCTCACCCATCTTCAAAACATAAACCCCGACTATACCAAATGACCAATGATTTTACATAAATCATCAACACCTCGAACGAAAGCGGTTGCTTCTTGTTTAAAGTTTAAAAATATGAATCAATTGCTCAATAACAAGCTTTAACCACGCAAAATGGGTCGTATTTGATTTACTATATGTCACGAGTCATGATGTTGTTATACACGATTATATGGCGAACAATAGTTTATTAATATTGATGTAATTTGTTGTTTTCTTGGTTATTTGTGCATTTGGCTATAGTTAACGTACACATAAAAAATAAGTGTAAAGAGCTAAATGTAGTTTTTTTAAACGAGAATTTTGATTGAGGTCAATTATTTAAACCTATCTAGGACATGTTCTTTTGACTAGGGATGAAACTATTGAAAACATAATTTGCAGTTTGCCTTTCAATGGGAGTTATAAACCTCTACTAAATAAATTAAAAAAAAAAACTCTTTTCTACCTATTTGAATTTGAGTCTCACTTATTAAAGATTGGTGTAATGTGAAATGATGGGTTGAAGTGACTTGTGTGTGGGTTATAATAATGGGTTGTGGACCTTAATAGCTTTATTGGGAATGGCTCTTAATAGACCGTCGATAACCGTGGCAAACTAGTCCATAAGAATATTCCAATAATATCTTTAGGACCCGTTATTTAAAGATAGGGGTTAAATGTTACTAAAGTCTTGGAATACGTTTTTTCTTTCATACCTTGCAGACCCAATAATGACCCGTTTTTAACCTTGTCACCCAATTTCATATTCTTGGCGTGTTCGATTGTAAGCAGCGTTTTCTCTTTAAAAGTGTTTTAATTGTTTTAAAGCATTGTTTTAAAAATGTGTTGCATTTTGAAAATATGCTGCGTTTACAACTACTTTGTTTATAAAAATAGCGTTTTGAAATAGTTTTTCAAACATGTTTACAAGAAAAAAATTACGTTTTGAAAATGTTGCGTTTTAAAAACGTTGCGTTTAAAAAAAGCTACGTTTTCAAAACGTTGCATCAAACGAGGCTTTAGTTCAAATCTTAGTATAACCATTGACCAACTCAGTTAGTACAAAAAATTATGCTCTCTATATCCTAAAAAAGTAGTTGTTTAAACTTGTCCAAAAAAATAGTCTCATTTCTTAACATGGTAATAGTTTTAGTGCAATCTGAAACAAATACAAACAAGTAAAACGATCTTAAAAAAGATTTGACTTGTTAAATGATAACTTTTTTCAGACTAAAGGTATGATCAATGAGATTTGTTTCATGTCGTGGTTGTGTCTTCCTCTTTCGTATGTTTAGATCTTTAGTTAAGACGTTTAAACATGTTTATTTATCTCGTAATTGGATTATTGGAATAAGATCACTTTCAAGCTTAAGTCGTACATATACATATGATTAGGTATATGTATGCAGCGAGACCCCCGCCAGGGTTATTCGTTGCGAGAACAATAAGTCGAAAGGAAACAGAACGTTTTGATTATTAACACCCGTAAGCTCGTGAAACTTATGTGAATGTGCACTCCGCACCCCCAAATTCACAATGTAGTATTCCCGAGCTCACCCATCTTCGAAACATAAACCCCGATTATACCAAATGACCAATGATTTTACTTAAATCAGCAACACCTCCTACCCTGGTGTTTCTGAGGAGAAGAAAGGTGTTTATGAGAAGAAAGGTAAGTAGTATTGTTTTCGTATTACGGATTATAACTATGATTTCGTTCTGTTGATGAAAAGACTTATGTAATTAGTATTGGATCTCATCACATTATCTTCACAATGTCTCGGACAAACACACTCAGTTTTTGGGCGGCTTTATATCGAAACATCTTCATTAACCCGTAGTGGGCTTTACATTATCAATTGTCTTACCAAGTTTTTTAAACACTTGTTATATTATTTATTTCCTATACCTATGTATGCATGTATTTTATTTATGGGTACTTATCCTTTGGGTAAGTAATCATTGGCAAAATATTAAAGTTTATGCAATCTTTGCTCAAATAAATGATAACTGATGAAATTGTGGAGTTGTAGAGAAATTTGTTTTAGTTTAGGATCAAGAGTAAACTTTGTTTCTATTTGATAATCTATTCTTAAAACGCAACATATTTTTAAAACGCTGCACATTTTTAAAACGATGTATTGAAACACTTTTAAAGGGAAAACGCTGCGTTTTTTACCAGCGTTTTGGTCAAAACGCTCCACCAAACAAACACTTAATTTATAACCCTTTTTTTTCCTTGTTGAACAAATTGTCTACTTAATTACAGTTATATATAGCGAGGCATAACCAATGAGGGTGCCTTTTGATCTTTTCGTTTTGAATGGCCCTCGTGTTGGTTAATTCTTAAAAACAACAATGTTTAACACAGAAACCTGGAGATATTATAGAATCATGTACCGAGCACTTTTCTGCAAGAATTATTTGACCCTATCAAATGTCTTGGGTTACACGAATATTCTTGTGGGATAAGACTATAATTGCTCTCCAGTCCTGGCACTAAAGCAGGAGACTGCTTTTTGGAGTATTCTTTATTTTGTAACCCAAAAAACGAAGATGAAGGAACTATTATATAATATATGTTTCCATTTACAGATAATCATGTTTCCTTTCAAATGGTTGTATCCCTTGAAATTCCATCAGCGAGACCCCCGCCAGGGTTATTCGTTGCGAAAACAATAAGTCGAAAGGAAACAGAACAATTTGATTATTAGCACCCGTAAGCCCGCAATACTTATGTGAATGTGCACTCCGCACCCCCAGATTCCCAATATAGTATTCCCGAGCTCACCCATCTTCAAAACATAAACCCCCGACTATACCAAATGAGCAATGATTTTACTTAAATCATCAACACCTCGAACGAGCAGTTGCTTCTTGTTTAAAGTTTAAAAATATGAATCAATTCCTCCAATAACTGTTAACCTGCAAAATGGGTCGTATTTGATTTACTATATGTCACGAGTCATGATGTTGTTATACACGATTATATGGCGAACAATAGTTTATTAATATTGATGTAATTTGTTGTTTTCTTGATTATTTGTGCATGTGGCTATTGTGGGTCCCAATGGGCACAATAATAAGCTAGAAGGGGGGGGGGTTGAATAGCTTGTTAAACACTTAAAACTTTTAATAAATTCTTTGAAGGATACTTGCAATCTATTGAAGAGAATGAAGTAGCGGAAGACCTTCAAGATAGTTGTTCCAGGTCTGCCGATAAGGACTACCGGTAGACCGTTTACAAGATACTTAAGTTCTGCTGTAATTGGATAAAGATAATCAAAGCTTATGACTATATCAAATGACAAACAAACAGATAAGAAATAACACAAGTATTTTGGGATGGTTCACACTATAAAGAGTGCTTTCGTCCACCACCAAACCGGCAAGCGATCAACCTTGGATTTAAATAGTGCACTATGTTTTCAACTAGATCAATTACAAAGAATATCCCTAATGGATCGTGTACAAAATAATGACTTGTGTTTGGGGTCTATGGAATCAAATATCTGTAAATACAAGATATTTGATTCGTGCGGAAGTATAGTAAATGAATGTAAACAACAAGAAGTAAAAAGCAATAAGTGTTGATGAGCGACTTCTTGTTGTTGATTTAGCGAACTTCTAGATCTGTTGAGGATCTCTTGATTGCACTGAGCTGTAAGACTTGGAGTTATGAAGTTTCAGAGCAATTCTTTTAGTGTTCGATTGATTCTGTACAGTTGCTTTTTCTCCAGTCTTTAATGACAGCATTTATAGCAGGTGCACTTCAAAGGATCCGTTGGAGAAGATGAATACTTCACTTGACTTCTTTTTGAATGCATTAAATGGTCAATTTTGTCGTCAAGGATTTTCGTCTTCACAGATATCTAGAGCAGGGAATGATTTCTAAGATCTTCAAAAGGTGGGCGATTTAGGTGTTAGATCTGAGAGTTGTTGCGAGGTAAAGTAGGAACAATCTTCCTTTTCACGCTCATCGCTCAGATCTAAAAGTCTTCCCGCTTTTCGGAAAGTTGCTTTCGGCGGCTTGATATGTCAGGAAATGTCTTGGATTAATTCAAACAATGATTAGATTAGTTTGAATTAATTCAATGAGTCATTGTTGGACAGGACACGTCATAAGAGACCAGGTGGACACAAGGTCTGCTGTTTGTAGGCTTTGAGCAGGTCTTCCGATGAAGCTTATGAAGAGGTCTTCCGCTGAACCTGTGAAGTCCTATAAAAACTATACTAGGCAAAGTTCTATACACAGTTGCCACGCTAATCGATACGTAGCCCGATTAGCCACTGAAGTATAAAACTAAATGTAATGAACTGAACAGATATAAATCTAACATAAGAATCAACAATCTCCTCCTATTTATATATGGTCATCATTACTACAAATGAGGGCTAAAAACAGACTATGTGATAGATAATAGCATGTCTGAGAATTTTATATATAAAGCAGCAGAAGACATGCCTTTATCAAACAGACGAGCACCTCAAGTGTAAAGAACTAATCTAAGTGCAAACAAGGGTATAGAAAATCATAGAATAGCACACAGATTAGCAGCATTTTAAAATAAATTTAAACTGAACGTTTAAATTCTAAACAGATATGAAAAGTAAAGTAACAAGAATTTAAACAATACAATTTTGAAAAACAGATATTCTTCTGTATTTATAAACAAGATGTTTACAGATTACAGAGTTTTCAAAATATAAGATAGATACAAAGGTAAGGGAAGAAAAGATACAGAACTACCAAGGTCTTTTCCCTTTGCCTTTGTCTGCAGCCTCTTTTTCCCTTCGTTCTCGCTCTAGCTCTTCCATTCTGCGTTCGTATTCATCATCTGCATCAGTAGGAGGTCTGGTGGAACGAGAACGGTAGTCCAGTTCTTCACGAAGACGGCTGTTCTCTTCCATCAGCATTCTGTTGATTGATCTCATTTGCTTCTCCTCCGTGATGGCCAGATCACGATCACGATTTGCATTCATAACATCGTGAGCAGATTCGCGAGTAATGCGGTTGAGTTCGAGAACACGAGGGCGACCGTTGCCGAGATGGAGAATGATGGCATGGAAAAGCTCATAGAAAAGGGAGGAGCAGATACGGACACGCTCATCTCGTTGAGCTTCAACGTTGATCTTGACATCTATGAAGTCATGTCGTATCTGTCCAAAGCGAGTCCATACATCCTCTTGGAATTGTCGAAGAAGAGTGGCAGTGCGGTCATTGGCCTTTGAAGCGGCAGTGGCTATTTCGCGTAGCGATTGATCTTGTGCTTCTTGGTTCATATATGGCGTCCAGCCGTGACAAAATTTCATCATTGGTCTGGCCGATGAGAAGTAGTTGTCCGCCAATATGAATGAATGCCGCAGAGGTAGAGTCCTGGCCGTGGGGCTGTTGGAGTGGAGGAGTGATGGAGTCGGAAGAAGACGAGTCTTGGGTTGGTATGGTGTTGGTGGAGGAAGATATGGTTATGGGTAGAGGGGGAGGTGGGGTTGGTGGGGAATCCAGTTCCATATTAGTGTCAGAGTTTTCATTGATATGGGAGGATTCGGGAAGAGGGTCAGAGGAAAACCAGAAAGAAGGGGAAAGGGTAGAAGAGGGATTTTGGTTTTCTAAGGGAAGATTGAGGAGGTTGATGGGTAGGGATAAATAGGTCTGCTACTGACAAAAGTTCGAAGAGGAACTTGGCAGCAGCAGAGACTATGGGCTGTGGAGGCGGGATGGGTGTTGGTTGAGGAGGTGTTGAAGAAGTTGGTTGGGATTGGTGAGGTGAGGAAGGGGTAGATGGGTGGTGAGTAGTTAAGGGTGAAGGTGGAGGAGGAGTGGGGGTTCTGGGCCGGCTCCTCCCGAGGTTTTAGGCTCCTCCTGAGGGATAGGCTCCTCCGGAGGTGGTGAATTCCTCTGAGTAGATGACTCAGGAGGAATAGATGAAGTGGTGGTAGAGGTAGTGGTTGGTTGGGCATCGGTAGTTGGTTGGGCATCGGTAGTTGGTTGGCTGGCGGTAGAGGGTTGTGTGTCGGTAGAGGTCTTGGTACCGGTAGTTCTCCTTTTCTTCCTCGGTAATTTGAATAGGAGGCTCGGCTTCGGATCGATAGCCATGGTAGTGGAGAGGGGTCTGTGGTGGTTGGTCTTGAGGTTTTGAAGTTTCCTTCGTTTTGGTTTTGGGAGTGGAGTGCGGGGAGAGGTGAGGGTGATTATTTGGATTGGGTAGGTGGCTGGGAGGAAGTGGTTTGTTGGGTTTGAGAGGTTGGCTCGGCTTGTCGAGTGAAGGTGGGATAGCTAGGCGGCTGGTGCCTTGTTCTTTGGCCTTCCTTCATCTCCTTCCTAATCCATTTGGCTGCTCCTCTTCGAGTTGTGGCCTCTTCCGGCCTTGTCTTCTTTGCTTTGCCCTTGCGGCCATCTTGGTTCTAGCAGCATTTTTGCTGCCTCGCCGTAGTCGGAGTCTTTGGCCTTTGATGGAGGAGGGCGCCGGCCACTTGATCATTGAACTTCTGCGAGAGGCCTTTTTGTGGGTTACGCTAGCCGCGTCATGTGCTTCCATGTTGAAGCGAGTTACCAAGATCGGTACAGGCTTAGCAACCTTATCAAGTGGTGGCCACTTGCGGCGGTAGACCCTCTGCGGCTTGTTCTCGTATTCGGTGTACTAGCAGAAGAGCGAGGCTATGAGTTGCTTCTCCTTGGCCACTATAATCAATTCATCTTCCTTTCAAGGAAGAGTTGACATTAGCATCATCCCGAGAGGGCATTGATCGACCCTAACGAAGGGCGCTTGCAAGTGGGGTTGTTCTTGGCTTTCTCCACCCTTGTTTTAATTCGTTGAAAATGGCGGCCCCGGTTGAGCGTGAGCTGAAGAAATACGACACTTGTCAGTTGATTTCTTGGGCCGTAAACATGTCATGTCTTTCCACTATTGAATAAAGCCCATGTCTATAAGGTGGTAGTGCGATGATGGGCGTCAAGAGGCAATTTGAAGCATTTTCCTTGAGGGTTCTCTCGTAAGTGTCTACTCCTCTCATTGCTTCCCGGGCATGTACGGCCTGGCAATGGTTGCTTCAAACTCCACCAAAGGTAATCGTCGGTATGGTGGAAATTTTCTTGGCGGTGATGGAGGTGGTGGGCCCCTAATCCATCCTCGTAGAGTATTAGAGGCTCATGAGCTCCATCCTACGATGGAATTTACGCGAAAGATCTTTGGTTCTTGTCGTTGAGGCAGAAGAGAAAGTATGCCGAGGCGTTCATGTCATCGCATGCTTTGGCGCTGAGGTTATCGAGCGGACGGCGGGGAGGTCAATGCACGTCCACGGAATATGCGGTTTCGGTCGGGCGACTATGATGTCATGATATCCCGGAAGGTTGACATCCGTACTTGGAGGAATTTCAGTTTCTGGGTTTAATTTCTTCCCCTGTCGTTTCTCTCGATTTTGAAGTTCTTGCCTGAAAGAAATACAAATAAAATTAGAGCTTTTCACCTCAAGAACTAAACAAGCAAAAATTTCAAGGTTTCCTGAAATAATTGGAATTTTTCGAAACGAAAACTTGAAACCCTAGAATGTTTTAGAGAATTCATACCCGAGAAATGTAAAAGAGAAGTTTTCCATAAGAATAGATAATGAAAATACATAAACAGTTGTTAGTTTTCTTAGGTTTTTAAGAACAACAATGGCAGAATCTTGTAGAAACTCGAAAATACTGTTGTATTCCAAAACAAATTTAGGTTATGAAATGAAATCGACGAAACACAAAACAATAAGTTTCAAGTAGAGTAGAGAAAGAACATACCATTCTTTGTTGATGAGAAGAAGAAACAAGAAAGATTTGGAAATGCGGCGATTACGAGAAAGAGAGTATGAATAGAGAGAATATTTTTGTCAAGGGGTTAGTAAGTTTGGCAAAAGGCGGTTCAAGGTCTATTTATAGGCAAGAAAATTTTAGTTGAAAAAGCGGGAACTTAAGATATTTTCTTAAGTACCGAATTTTATCCTTGACCCCCTTTATTGCTTTAGAAACCTCTTTAAAAAAATAGACTAAGTAGTAATACTAACCTTGAAGTCTTAGGTAAAGAGAGACTTCTTGTTGATTCTTATGTTAGATTTATATCGTCGGTACATTACATTAGTTTTATACTTGATTGGCTAATCGGGTGGTGCGTATCGATTAAGCGTGGCAACCAATTGTGTATAGAACTTTGCCTTGTATAGTTTTTGTAGGACTTTTTCGGGTTCGCGGAAGACCTCTCCATATGCTTAAAGCAGGAGACACTGCTCTCGGCTCACAATCCGGTAGACCTCGTGTCCACCTAATGCTATGGCGTGTCCTATCCGGCAAAGATCGTGGATTAATTCAAACTTATCTCAATATGTTATTTGAATTAAATCCAAGACATTCCACGACATATCAAGTCGCCGAAAGCAACCTTTTCAGCGGAAGACTTTTTAGGTCTATGATGAAAGCGAGGAAGCGGTTGTCCCCCAGTCTCTGCAACAACTCTCGAATCGACACCTAAATTGCCCACCTTTTAAAGATCTCGGAAATCATTACCTACTCTAGATATGCGTGAAGGCGAAAATCCTTGATGTGACCTCATGCATTTAATGCATTGATAAAAAGAATTTGTTGAAGTCTTCGTCTCCTTCAACGGATCTTTTGAAGTGCACACTTGCTATAAATCTGCCATTGAAGGCTGGAACAAAAACAATTATGCGAGAATCAATCGAACACTTAAAGGATTGCTCGAAACTTCATAACTCAAGTCTTTCACCAATTTCAGTGCATTCAATAGATCCTCAACGGATCTAGAAGTCCTCGTCAACAACAAGAAGTCGCCATCAAACACTTATTGTTCTAATCTTCTTGTTGTTAACTTCCATTAACTATATACGCACTGCATCTAATTAAATATCTTGTATTACAGATATTTAATTCCCTAGACCCCAAACACAAGTCAATATTTTGTACACGATCCATTAGGGATATTCTTTGTAATTGATCTAAGTGGAAAACATAGTGCACAATTTAAATCAAGGTTGATCGCCTCAGTGGTGGACGTGGGCGTAGCACTCATTATAGTGTGAACCATCCCAAAATACTTGTGTTATTTCTTCTTTTGTCGATACTTGAGCGCTTAGTTTCATTGTTTATATTATCCATTTTGAGAACTTAAGTAAACCGCGTAAAGGTCTACGAGTAGTCCTTATCGGCGGACACTGAACAACTTTTCTTGAAGGTCTTCCGCTACTTGATTCTTTTCTATAGATTGCAAGTAACTTTCAAGAATTTACTTAAAAGTTTATAAGTGTTTAATAAGCTATTCAACCCCCCTTCTAGCTTATTATTGTGCTCATTGTGGGACCCACACTTACGTCTTCGATTAGTGTAAAACTAGGTCTACCGGTATGAAAGAAACATTACCAAATGACTTTGAAATTAAGCAATAGGATCAATCATACCAAGATTTCTCCTTAAATAAGCAAACACAGTGGCATCCGGTGGTTTTGTGAGAATGTCGCCCAATTGATGCTCGGTTGGAACATATTCCAAGGCGATGTTACCTTTCTCCACATGATCTTTGAGGGAAGTGATAACGAATATCAATGTGCTTTGTCTTGGAGTGCATTCTTGGATTTTTGAGACGAAATTGTTGATGTGTTGTCACACATGATTGGGCGGTTGCGATCTTTATGTTGTAGCCCACTAGTTGTTGCTTCATCCATAGGAGTTGAGAGCAACTTAGCGCCACAACAATGTATTCGGCCACGTGGTTGAGTTTGAACCGATCCTTGTTTCTTGCAAGACCATGAGACAAGTCTATTTCCAAGGAATTGACAAGTCCCAGCTGCGGTCTTACGCTTCCGCACACTTTGCAGGCTGCATAGTGCGTGATCGAGTATCCAACTAGATCGAAGTTGTTGTTTTGGAATACCATATGCCTAGATTTGTTGTTTTGAAACATATCGATGATACGTTTGGCAACAAGCAAATGTGACTCCTTTGGATGCACTGAAATCTAGCACAAACACAAACAACAAACATAATGTCGGTCTACTAGGCGTAAGGTAAAGAAGTGAACCTATGATTCCTCGGTACTTGGTGATGTTCTCTTGCTTTCCCTTCTCATCTTTGTCAAGATAGCGTCGGTAGACATTGGAGTTTCAAATCCTTTAGGTGAATCAAGACCAAACTTCTTGATTAAATCCTTTGCATATTTGGTTTGGTGATGAAGATTCCGTCGGAAGTCTGTTGTATCTACAATCCTAGAAAGTAGGTAAGTTCACCCATCATGCTCGTCTCGAACTTGCTTTGCATCGGCTTCTCGAATCTTTTTACACAAGGCTTTGGTTAGTTGATCCAAAGATGATGTCGTCACATAGATTTGTACCGAGAAGAGAATGGCCTTTGTGCTTGAGGATGAATAAAGTAGTGTCTATTCTTCCTCTCACGAATCCTTGTTCTATTAAGAACTTGGATAGAGTTTCATACCAAGCTCTGGAGCTTGCTTCAATAAATGAGAGCTTTCTTGAGTCGGTAGGCGTGATCCGGTTTAATGCGAATTGACAAATCACGGAGGCTGTTCCACGTATCATTTCTTGAAGATCACCATTCGAAAGGCACTCATTACATCCATCGATATCGATTACTTTGAAGTCCATGAACGATGCATAGGCTAGAAGAGTCTGATGCCTCTAGTCTAGCAACAGGGCAAAAGTTTCATCAAGTCAATTCCTTCTTCTGTCGGTAGCCTGTGCAACCAGACCTAGCTTTGTTTACGGTGACATTTCCATCTTCATCTCTTTTGTTTTTGAAAACCCATTTAGGTGCCTATATTTGGATGATCGACGATCGACCTTTTGAACTAAGCTCCACACCTTACATCTTTCAAACTGGTTCAGCTCTTCTTGCATAGCTTCAATCCAGGTTATGATCTTCGATAGCTTCATCAATCTTCTTTGGCTCGAGTTCGATACAAATGCATAAGCAAACATGGTTTCTTCTCGAACTTTATTTCTCTCGCATTTGAACTCTGTGTTGAGATCACCAATGATTTGAGAAATGGGATGATCTCTTGCTTAAATAATGGTTGGAGGAAGATCACTGTGGGTTCTTCCGTCAGTGTAATTCCTGAGTAGGTTGAGTAGGAGATTCACCAAAATCTGGCTTTAGAAGACATGGAATCTTCAAAACTTTCATTTTACGGTGAACAAGAAGGATGAGTGATGCAGCTAAAGGTGCTTGGGGTAAGCAGAAGAGATGGGTTCAGAGGGGTCAGCAGAAGAGTTGTTATCGATGCACGGGCGGAGTTCTCGTCTCACCGGTGAAGGGTTATTAGTACTTGAGAGTCTGGGTCGCAGCTGCGGTTTTCGATTAGGAGTGGAAGTAGATGTTGTATTTGTACTGTCTCATCATTATCAGAATCATTAGCAACGTTCGAGCCTTCTAGGCTCTAACAAGTCATATTCATCAAAAGAAACATGCACATATTCTAAAATTTTTAAATTAGTTTTTGAAATCTGCGAATGCTTTTGAATGTTTGGAATATCGAGAAAAATTCCTTAAATCGATTTTGCATCAAATTTTCCTCTATATTCTTTTCCATTATAAAGAATAAAACATTTACTAGAAGATTTTAAAGAATCCTATGTTTGGGGATCTTCCTCTCCATATTTCATATGGAGTTTGTTATGAAACT
>JABEVN020004125.1:0-15422 GCA_013146195.2 Codonopsis lanceolata | reverse complement strand
TCTTGGCTATTTAGCATTGTGATGAAGATCTAAGCCAGGGACAAAAAAATTCGGCATTAGGTGATTGGAAGTAGATGCTTGGCCAATGTGAATGGTGCGGCGGAGGCGGAGAATCTGCGAGCTGAAGGGCGTTTGGGGAGGGAGTTACAGGCAGGAAGAAGATGAGTCTTGGGTGGGGATGGTTTTGGTGGAAGAGGATATAGGTATAGGGGAAGGTGGAGGCGGGGTTGGTGGGGAATCGGTTCCATATCGGTGTCGAGGTGTCAGCGATATGGGAGGAGGAGAGGAAGGTTTCGGTAGAGAACCAAAAAGAAGGGAATGGGTAGAAGAGGGATTTTGGTTTTGAAGGGAAGGTTGAGAAGGTTGAGAGAATTTGAGGGAGGTTGATGAGGTTGAGGAGTGGTGAATAGATGCACTCTTGACGAAAGTTCAAAGAGAGACTGGCGATGGAGGTCAAGGGGCGTGGTGTGGTTGAAGAAGTTGGTTGGGATTGGGGTGGTGAGGAAGGTGTGGATGGGTCGGTGAGTAGTTAAAAGGTGAGGGAGGAGGAGGAGTTGGGGTTAGGCTGGCTCTCCTCATTTGAGCTCCTCGAGGATAGACTCCTCAGGAGGTGGTGAAGGTAGTTGAAGGGTTGGCAATTATAGATGAAGGGTTAGCAGGTTGGGTTTAGGCGTCGGTAGTTGGTTGGGGTTCGGTAAGATGGTATAGATGAAGGGTTGGTAGGTAAGGGTTGGGGCGTCGGTAGAGGGTATAGTAGGTTGGTGGCGGTAGGGTTGGGGTTCGGTAGCTCCACTTTTCTTCTCGGTAATGAATAGGAGACTCGGCCAGCTTCATCAGAGGTTGGCGGGGCTGGGTGGTGGTCTTCAAAGGTTTTCGAGAAGTCTCCTTCGTTTTGGTTTGGGTGTGGAGGCGGGAGATGGGAGGGTGGTTGGTGGGTTGGGCGGTGGTGAGAGGATGGCTTGGCAGGTGGATGGATGGGAGGAATGGCTAGATTGGCTGGTGCAACTTCTACGGCCTTCCTTCATCTCCTTCCTTATCCATTTGGCTGCTCCTCTTCGGTTGGAGGTGCCACTTCGGCCTTGTCTTCTTGGCTTTGCCCACAGGCTGTATTTTGGCAATAGCACCGCTACGCCTCGTCTGCCGGAGCCTTTGGCCTTAAGATGGAGGCGTGGCCACCGTCGTCAAATTTTTCGAGACCTTTTTGAAGGTCTGCTCAACTAGATGTGCTTCCATGTTGAAGCGGGTGACCAAGATAGGTGCGGGTTTGGCCCTTTGTCAAGAAGAGGCCGTGAGACCTTTTTGTAGGCGGTGCTTGTTCTCGTATTCGGTGTACTAGCTTGAAAGCTGTGAGTTGCTTGTCCTTGGCTCTGCAGCAACTCATCTTCTTCAAAAGAAGAGTTGATGCGCATCATCCTCAACGAGGGCATTGATAAGCGACGAAGGGCGCTGCGAGTGGGGTTGTTCTTAGCTTTCTCCACCCATTGCTTGGCTCGTCGAAGATGATGAGCCCCGATTGAGCGAAGGCTGTAGAAATCTGCCTTGGTCGGTTGATCGTTGGCGATAAACATATCATGTGCTCCACTCTTGAAAAAGGCCCCTTGTCGAAGGTGGCTAGTGCGATGAAGCGTCGAGGAGCAATTTCGAGCATTTTCCCTTGTGGCTCAGGGAGTGTGTCGGCTCCTCATGGCTTCAGGGCATGTAAAGCCTCGGCCGTGTTGCAGAAAAGAGCTCCACGTAATGCACGCCAATGATGGTGGAAATAGATTTGGCGGTGGCAGAAATGGGGACTCGAATCCACCAGAAGAGCGATCGGCTGTATGAGCTCCATTCGTTGATAAAATTCTTACGCGAGGAAGATCTTGTAGTTTTTGTCGTTGAGGCGAAGAGGCGAGAATCCGGGCGTCCATATCCTCGCAAGCTTTTACCGGCGGCAATGGAGTTGATTGACGAAGGTCAATACATGCAGAATGTAGCTTGGGGTCCCAGCGACAATGATGTCGTGGCGAGGATAGGTTGGATATCTGGAAGATTTATATTTGGGGAGGAATGACTTTCTCGGGGTCAAAGCCTTCCCATTGTCCTTTTTGTTTTGAAGTTCTTGCTGAAAGAAAAAATAAAATAAATTTAGGGCTTTTCATCTAGACATCTAAACAAGTAGGAATTTCAAAGTTTTCTAAAATAATTGAAATTTTAAGCAAAACTTGAAACCTAGAATGTTTAGAGAAACCACACTCGAGAAATGCATAACATAAGTTTTTATATAAGAACAACGATAGCGATCCTTGTTCAAACTTCGAAAATGACGGTTTGAATTCCAAAAGGATTTTAAGATGATATTGAAATGCGAGAGCGATTACCTAGAAAATTACGAGTAGAGTAGAGATAAGCGTACCATTGTTTGAGGATGAAAGAAACAAGAAGAAGAACTTAAAGTGGAATACTTGTAGAGAGAGAGATTTTACTACATTCGGAGGTTAATTTTAAAATGCGGTTCGAGGGCTATTTAGAGAAAATATCTGGTTTGAGAAGCGGGAGCAAGATATTTTCTTAAGTACCAAATTTGTCCTTGACCTTTATTGCTTTAGAAACCTCTTTTAAAGAAAATAGATTGAGTAAAATACTAACCTTTAAGTCTTAAGGTAAAAGAGAACTTCGTCTTGGATTAGTCTATCTTTGGGTCTGGTATGAAAGAAATATTTAACAAAATATTAACTTTAAGCGTGGGATCAATCATACCAAGATTTCTCCTTAAATAAGCAAACACAGGTGGCATCCGGTGGTTTTGTGAGAATGTACGCCAATTGATGCTCGGTTGGAACATATTCCAAGCTGATGTTACCTTTTCCACATGATCTTTGAGAAAATGATATGAATATCAATGTGCTTTGTCTTTGAATGCATCCTTTGGATTTTTGGAGGCTGAGATAGGCGATGTGTTATCACACATGATTGGGCGGTTTCGGTCTTTATGTTGTAGTCCACTAGTTGTTGCTTCATCCATGCGATTGAGAGCGGCGGTTGCTTGCATAATATATTACGCTACGTGGTTGAGTTTGCCAGATCCTTGTTTCTTGCAAGACCATGAGGCAGTCATTTCCAAGAAATTGACAAGTCCTGGTGCTTCTTACGCTCACTGCATGCGCATAATGCATCAGGTATCAACTAGATTGAAGTTGTTGGATTTTGAATACGAGATGCCTAGATTTGTTGTTTTGAAACATATCGATGATACGTTTGGCGGCAAGCAAATGTGACTCCTTTGGATCTGCACGAAATCTAGCACAAACACAAGCAGCAAACATAATGTCGAGGTCTACTAGCGTAAGGTAAAGAAGTGAACCTATGATTCCTCGGTACTTGGTCATGTTCTCTTGCTTTCCCTTTTCATCTTTGTCAAGATGGCGTCGGTAGACATTGGAGTTTCAAATCCTTTGGTTGAATCAAGACCAAACTTCTTGATTAGTTCCTTTGCATATTTGGTTTGGTGATGAAGATTCCGTCGAAGTCTGTTGTCTGCGGTCTAGAAAATAGGTAAGTTCACCGTGCTCATCTCGAACTTGCTTTGCATCGGCTTCGAATCTCTTGCTTGCGAGGCTTTGGTTAGTTGATCCAATAATGTAGATCCACATAGATTTGTACCGAAGAGAATGGCCTTTGTGCTTGAGGATGAATAAGGTAGTGTATTCTTCTCTCACGAATCCTTGTTCAATTAAGAACTTGGATAGAGTTTCATACCAAGCTCGAGGAGCTTGCTTCGGGCAAATGAGAGCTTTCTTGAGTCGGTAGGCGTGGTCGGTTGTCGAGAGATGACAAATCACGGAGGTTGTTCACGTATCTGATTTCTTGAAGATCACCATTGAGAAAGGCACTCTTAACATCCATCGATACACTTTGAAGTCCATGAGCGAGGCATAAGCTAGAAAGATTACGATTGCTTCTAGTCTAGCAGCGGAGCAAATGTTTCATCAAAGTCAATTCCTTCTTCATCGGTAGCCTGAGCAACCAATCTAGCTTTGTTTACGGTGACATTTCCATCTTCATCTCTTTTATTTAGAATACCCACTTGGTGCCGATGGTTGGATGATCGGTCGGTCTTTGAACTAAGCTCCACACCTTACATCTTTCAAGCTGGTTCAGCTCTTCTTGCATAGCTTCAATCCGTTATGATCTTCGATAGCTTCATCAATCTTCTTTGGTTCGAGTTCGATACAAATGCATAAGAACAAAGTTTCTTCTCGAACCTTATTTCTCGTCACGAACTCTGAGTTGAGATCACCAATGATTTGAGAAATGGGATGATCTCTTGCTTCAATAATAGTTGGAGGAAGATCCTTACGGTGGATTCTTCCCTTAAGAATTACAGGTTGGTTGAGAAGGAGATTCACCAAAATACAGTTCGGAAGAAATAGAGTCTTCAAAACTTTCATTTTGGTGAACAAGAAGGATGAGAGATCACAAAGGTGCTTGGGGTAAAAGCGAGAAGAGATGGGTTCGGGGTCAGCGGAGAGTTGTTATCGGTATCGGTAGAGGTCTAGATCTCCGGTGAAGGGTTCTCGGTGTTGATAGGTTTATGGGTTGTTTTCGATAAATTGGAAGTAGATGTTGTATTTGTACTGTCTCATCATTATCGAATCATTAACGTTCGGGCCTTTCTAGGCTCTAACAAGTCATATTCATCAAAGAAACATGCCGAGATTCTAAGATTTTTAAATTAGATTTCTTGAAAATGCGAAATGCTTTTGAATGTTTGGAATATCGAGAAAAATTCCTTAAATCGATTTTGCATCAAATTTTCCTCTATATTCTTTTCCATTATAAAGAATAAAACATTTACCAAAGATTTTAAGAAATCCAATGTTTGGGGATCTTCCTCTCCATATTTCATATGGAGTTTTATTATGAAACTTGTTTACCGAGATCTATTTTGGGTAAAACAAGCGGTGTTATTTTACCAAAAATACTTTGGAAGTTTAGCTTACGCCGGCATTGTTCTAGCCGCTTCAATCGGTGTTACGTTCTTCCGTTCGGCTACACCATTTTGTTGAGGATACGTGGCGGAGAAGTTGTGGCCGATCCCATGGTCATCGCGGTACTTTCTACACCATTGTTTTTGAATTCGGTGCCGTTGTCGATCTTATGTCACAAATGTCTTCAAGCTTTTGAGTTTGAAGTCTTCTAAAAGTGCGATGACTAGATCATACGTTTCATCTTTAGATGTCATAGTTTCAATCCAAGTGAATCTAGAGTAGTCATCAACTACTACAAGTGTGTACTTGTCTCCGAAATCTTGTTTGTTATAGGTCCAAAGAGATCCATATGCGAGAAGTTGAAGAGGTCGTTTGTTGATAAAAGCAGACTTTCTTTTGAAGGAAGACTTGGAAAGTTTTCTAGTTGACAAGCTTTACAACTTGTCATGATCGGCGGAACACCGTAGGTAGACCTTTGACAAGCCCATTTTGGAGAGCTTGGAGAGGTGCTTGAAGTTGAGGTGGCGAGGCAGCTTGTGCCATAGCCGGTGTTGTCACGAACATTGTTGGCTACTAGACACGGGGTTGAGAATCTCCTAGAAGATTTAAGTCCACGACATAGGCGTTTCCTTGTCTATTGCCGGTCGGTATTGTAGAGCACGATTCACTTGTCTTTGATGAGAAGCCTTGGTTGGAATTGAATTGGCATAGAAGTCCTTTGTCCTTGAAATTGTGATATGCTCGAAGATTGTGCTTTAAACAGCTTACTAGAGAAACTTTGTTGATGGAGAGACTTCCTCTAGTAATTGAGCCATATCAATTGTCTTTCCTCTTGCATTGTCTCAGAAGATAGCGTGGGTCCTTTTGCTTCGGCTATATACGTAAGAAGACTTGTTCCCACGTTCCCGGTCATGTGCCTTGAGCGACCCTTGTCTAGGTACGGATGTCTTTGATTTCGATTCTATAGCCATGAAGCATTCTGTAAAAAGTTAAAAAAGCAAAACAAGGTACCCTTTATTTGGGTCTGAAGATTAGCAACCTTTTGCAACCATACACCCTTGACCTTGAGAGAACTAGGTCTCTCGGATCTTGGGAGTGAACCTTAGCGGGCATTACGGTGCGGATATGGCTAAGCAATGGCAAGAATGACATAAATGGAAAGAATCCGTAGAGAAGCATTAGAGTCTTCATTTGAAGAGTGCTTATGATCATTCCTTTTCTTGACATTCATTTTTGGTTCGGCAGTTGCTTGTTGACGGTAGACTTAATTGGTTTCTTCGAATCTTCCTAGGTAGGTTATTAACGGACTTAGCTTTAGCTTTTCATTGAGAACCTTTTACCTTTTCGGGAGGATTCGGTAGAATACCTTTAAGTTTACCTTCAACGGGTAAAACCTTGCTGTTTCATTGACAAACTTGATAGTTCTGGGTAGAGGTTTAGTAGGTCTACCGTCGGCAGACTTTGCCTTGGCATAGTCGTTCGGTAGACTTCACTTTTCTCAGTTACCTTCTCGAGGTTTCTCATTTGAGTCGGTCATTTTGGCTTTTCCTTTGTGAACTTTAGGGTAAACATAAGGAACACTTGAGTAACCAAGGCCTTGTTTCCTATATTTCCAAATGTTTGTTTAGAAAAGATATATCATTAGCGGTTTGATTCACCTTTCTCTTTGTGAGAAGATTGTCGGAAGAGACACATCGAATATCCTATGCTGTTTATCATTGCTAGATTTTTGGCTTGAAAGGATTTCTTGAATGCATCCTTGGAGCTATTCGAGTCAATTGTCTTTTGCAAGGCAATTTTCTCTAGGTCTAGTCCTTTGATGTGCTCGGTCAGACAATCAATTTTGTCATGAAGAAATTTGTTTTCTTCCATCGGTTTGATATTATCTTGTTGGCGGCTATTGAGAGTTTGAATCTCATTTGCCATCAAAGATTTCTCAGTAAGTTTCTCACAGTTCTTGGCAGTTTAACATAGGCTACTCTAAAGGAATTAAATTCTTCAAGCATATCACGATTATCCTTGAGAAGTTCTTCCTTCTTGAAGCTATCCTTCTTTGGTTTCATTTTGTCCAAGGACTTGGTGAAACTACAACTTCATTTTGAGTCATAGGTAGGACATGAATCATGAGCTATTAAGCATATGTTAGCTTGCTCACAATCCTCTTCCTCCTCTTACGAATCGGTTTCAAACCATGTAGCAACTTGTTTATCTTCTATGTCTTGACCAACATACCTTTTGTTTTGAAATTTTCTAAAAAGGGTTTTGGTATGCTTCAAATTTTGGCTTAGGACATTTTGAGGCAAAATGACCGGGTTTTCTACGGTTATAACACACAAGCTCTTCCTTGGATGAGCTTTCACCAATCTTCTGAAAGGTTGTTGGTGGGTGTTCTTTCTTCCATATTTTGCAAATTTTTGAAATCGTTTAACAAACATAGCAAATTGTTCATCGGATAAAAAATCATTTTCACGAGGAAGAAGTAGAGGTTTGTTTTCAACAATGATTTCTTCTTGGACCATGGTGGCAAAGACAGTTACGAGCTGTTTGTCTTGCTCTAGAGCTTGATTAACTTCAAGTTCATAAACCTTTAAACTTGCGTAGAGACTACGAAGAGTCATCTCGTTTAAGTTCTTAGATTCTTTCATAGCCGTGTCTTCACATGCCATAAGCTACCTAGAGCCTAGAAACCTCATGTTCATTTCCTTTTTGTCATACGTTTTACCAAAGAGAAAAGCAACTATTTATTACCTCAGAATCGATCGTATGCTTGTCTCAAGGTTTCCTTAGGATCCTTTTTGAAAGAATCAAAGCTATTTGGATGTATGTATATTTTTGTTGTCTCTTGTGTCTTGGTCTCCCTCAAGTATTCTACAAGAGCTTCCCACATCTCTTTAGCGGTTGTACATCGAATCACTTGGCGGTATGTGCTTGTGTCTAGAGGCTGGTGATTATGTTGATTGCTTTCTTGTCAAGTTCAACCAGACTTTCTATCGTCCTCTGTCCATTCGATTCTTCTTTAGGAACCTTGCGGGGTTCAGCGATGGAGGCTAGAAGATTTGCCTTCATTGGTATATGTTGACTGCGGTGACACATTTCCATAATCTTGTGTCAATAGAGTTCATGAATCTCATTACTTTATCCTTCCATACATCAAAATGACCTTCGTCCAATATTGGGACGTGGTTAGCATTAGATGTAGGCAGCATATAGTGTGTTTGTGCCATTATGTCGTATCTCTCAAGAGGTTTAATCTTGGAAAAACTTGTTTCGAAGAGTAAGGCTCTGATACCAATTGTGGGTCCCAATGAGCACAATAATAAGCTAGAAGGGGGGTTGAATAGCTTATTAACACTTTAAAAACTTTTAAGTAAGTTCCTTGAAAGTTACTTGCAATCTATAAAAAATTCAAGTAGCGGAAGACCTTCAAGAAAATTGTTCAGTGCAGATAAGGACTACCGTAGACCTTTTACAGATTACTTAAGTTACTGGCTGAAATGGATAATAATACGAACAAAGAAAGCGTCGCGGTTCAAGTAATAGACAAGCGAAGGAAATAACACAAGTATTTTGAGATGGTTCACCTTGTAATGAGTGCTACGTCCACCACCGAGGCGATCAACCTTGGATTTAAATTGTGCACTATGTTTTCCACTTAGATCAATTACAAAGAATATCCCTAATGGATCGTGTACAAAATATTGACTTGTGTTTGGGTCTATGAAATTAAATATCTGTAAATACGAGATATTTAATTCGTGCAGAAGTATAGTTTATGGAAGTTAACAACAAGAAGAATAAAACAATAAATGTTGAAGCGGCTTCTTGTTGTTGAGGACTTCTAGATACGTTGAGGATCTATTGAATATCTTGGTGAAAGACTTGGAGTTGTGTAGATTGAGCAAAGTTCTTTAAGTGTTCGATTGATTCTATCTTGTTGTCTGTTCCGGTCTTCAATGGCGTATTTATACAGTGCATTTCAAAAGAATCCTTTGGAAGGGCGAAGCTTCAACTGACTCTATTCATAAATGCATTAAATGCATGGGGTCATCGATTAAGAATTTCGTCTTCCACGGATATCTAGAGCAGATAATCATTTACGAGATCTTCAAAAGTGGGCGATTTGGTGTCGGATCTAAGAGATGAAGCGAAAGTAGGGCAGCGATGCGCTTTTACGCTTTCATGTTCGGGCGAAAAGTATTCACGCTTTTCGGAAAGTTGCTTTCGGCGGCTTGACATGTCGGGAATGACTTGGATTAATTCAAATAATATATGGAAATAAGTTTGAATTAATCCGGCTAGCTATCTTTGGAGAGGACACGTAAGAAGCGGTGGACACGAGGTCTTCCGATCTTAAGCTTTGGCGAGTCTTCGGTGAAGGCGAGAAAGGGTCTTCCGTGAACACGAAAAGAGTCCTACAAAAACTATACAAGGCAAAGTTCTATACACGGTTGCCACGCTAATCGATCACTTAACCCGATTAGCCCTTGAAGTATAAAACTAATGTAATGTCTTGATCGAGATATAAATTTAACATAAGAATCAACAGGTAAGCTATTGATTCCCCTTAGGATGTATGTTAGACTTGCCATGTCCCCCTCTTCTCATGACTCCCATGCTTCTACCTTGTTCATGCCATTGTTAATGATGAGTTGAGTTTGTAAGGATTTTGAAGGATACATTCATCTTGTTGTTTTGGTCCTATGCCTAGAATTAAATATGTTCTATGCCTCCTTAGGAACAACTATTGTTCTTGGACTAATGACTTTTGACAACTCTTTGAGATTATGAATCCTAGGGTTTCACATTCTATGAATTGTTCATCCTATTGATTGGGTCCTATGCTTCGAATCAAATGTGTTCTATGTCTTCCTAGGAGTAACTAATGTTCTTAGACCATTGGCTTTTGATAACTTTTGAAATAATGTTTCTAAAGTTCCCATGAAATATTGAATTAATGATAATTCTTGACTATGGTTGTTAAGTGGATTAATGGCCTAGTCTACTCGATTCGATAACTTAGAAAAGGGTTTTTGATGCATTTAGCGTTTTAACTCTATTGGATGAATTGTTAGAGACGACTCAACGGAGTCAAACTTAGTGAGCCATTGAACAATACCGGCTCAATGATCAATACCTATGACGTTCTAAACACGTTTCTCTAAGAATGATAATTCTAGACTATTGAATTGGATTGATTACCATGCTTGATTCTTGATGTCATATAATGGAATACCTATTTGACATGTTGAGTTCGCTCTTGTCGAACTCAATCACCTTGATTATTGATGAGAATATTTCTTGTCATGAGCGAGATCGCTCTTGTGGACCTCGTTCCCTACTTGAAATTTGTTAAGTAGACACTACTTGGCATTTGCATGAGTCCAGCTGGCATCCTGTCCTTGATTCACACACGCCTCCACTGTGGCCACAGTGGGGAAGTAGCTCCCTTGTTGTAATCAATACGAGCATCATTGGTGTCTATCCCGGGCATTCCCTCGGAAGGTCAATGTACTTACACACATCCGACACATGCACACTCCGGATAACGCTTGTATGCGGGAACTACTGAAGCGGCCCGGCTCTCCATATATCCTTATCCTATGTGATTTAATTTGAGCACCTATGTGAAACAATGTGCATCTTGGATATATGATCTCTATGCTTATGTGACTATATCTTGCCTTGTATGTTGCATATTGCCATGACATGCATGATTGATAGCTTACAAGTCTTTATGACTTACCCATTCCCCTTCTTGCTTTAGATCCTAGCAAGACGGAGGTCCTTCGGTTGAGGCTTGCGGTGTTCGTGCTTGTTCCTTCTTTTGTCGCCGTTGCGGTTTGAAGAGGTGGTTTAGATGTCCTCTTCCTTTCTTTTGTTATTTTGCAAGGCGATGGGTTAAAGCAAGTCAATTAGACTATGCTTGGGAATTTGTATAGAACTTGATCTTGTTACTTCTATTAGCTACTTGTAGTTTAACTCTTGTAGTACTTGTAACCCTTTATCTTGGGCATTGTTGTGTAGCCAGAGCTTTGGTTATCATGTATAATAGTTCACTACGTTTAAGTCTTCGCATTTGAGCATACTATTAGCTCTTATTTAATTCTTGTCCATAAGCGCTAGCTTGGGTTCAGGCATGTAGTGTCGCCGATGACTTGGTTTAATTGTTTAGCTTGTTTTATCGGGTTTTAAAAGTTTTAAAAATACCGGCCCTTTAGGGCCGGGCGTCGTCTCTAATGTTGCGTCACGTCGTTTTCTTAAAATGAGTCCTTGCATGTTAATTGTCCACTTGTTTTCCCCTTATTTGGGCGTCCGGCCCTCGGTTCCACCTCGGGTCGGGTAATTCGCACCGATTGGTATCGAGCTTGTTATAGGTTAGCTATCGGCGGGATAGGTTCCATGGCCTAGGTGGGTTAGTTTCTTGTGTGATGTTCTAACAGCGAGTGAATTCTTATAGGTGCTCGATGGTGAATCCTAGAGCGGTCGTGTAGGCGGGCGGGCGGGCCTAGGTTAGCTCAGATGAGCTTTGAGGTAGAATTGCCACCTCCTCCACGGGGTCGGTGGTATGAATGCTCGGATGGCGGATATGTACGTCGCATGACGAGTTTATGACCGAGATGGCTCGGCTTGGCCATGGTCGAGAATGTACCTCCACCACCACCACCCCGAACAAGAGGCGAGGCGTCGCCACCGCGTGTTGTTATACCACCGGGAGCTAAGTGCGGAATAATCTTGTGCTAGAGAGGTTCATGAAGATGAAGCCTCCATCTTTTGAGGAGGCGGATGCTAGTCTTGCTGAATTATGGCTTGAGGATATGTGAAGAAAATCTTTGCGGCTGAATTGCACGGATGAAAAGAAGGTGACTTTAGCTGCGTATAAACTAAGAGGAGCCGCCAATCATTGGTGGGAAGTTCTACTTGCTAGTTGGGAGATTGAACCGGTGGCGCAGTGTGGCCTACATTTGAGGCAGAGTTTAGGGCAACTTATGTGCCTAATGTGGTTAGGCAGTAGAGAGAAAAGAATTTCGGGAGGCTGGAGGCGGGGATCTATGTCTATAGCTCGGTATTCTTCTAAATTCACTGAGTTGTCCGTTATTGTGCACATCTAGTCTTTGGATGAGAACACGAGAACCAGAGGTTCGTGAAAGGGTTGAAGCGATTATAGGAAGTAGTTGTTATCTCTGATTGGCGGATTACGAGTGCGGTGGATCGTGCTTATGAGATTGAGCGAGACATTGAGGAGCAGGCGAAGCCTCACGTGCATACTTCTCGGCAGTCTTCGCGGCGACGGTAGAGTCGATCTTAGGAATCGGTCGGCTATCAGGGCAACCGTCGCAATGGTGGTCAAGAATAGGCGGCGTTCGGGTGGGCGAGAATAGGCGCCGTATGAGAGTCGTGGTAGTAGTGCTCCTACTCCTCGGGGGCGGAGGATTAGAGTAGTGGGCAATTGATTTGTTCTTATTGTAATAAGATTGGGCATTCTAGTGAAAGTGCGAGAACAGGACTTGGTACTTGTCTTATTTGTGGAGATTAGTCATCGGCTCAAAGGCGTCCTAAGTCTAGAAGCGGACTCGATCCTTGGGGTCGATTCGGCGATGCAGGGTCCAAGAGGGATAGTGATGGGCGTCTAAGGCGCGAGGCTCGTGTTTTCGCTTGATCGGAGGTGTTCGAGTCTACTACGTGATCGGAGGTATTCTTTCGGTCTTCGGTCATCATGCTCGAGTTCTTATAGATCAGGGTTCTACTCATTCTTATGTTGCATCGCATTTCCTAGAACATTTATGTGTATTGCACACCCAGATTACCTTATGTGCTTGAGGTGTCTACACCCTTGGGTGATTGCTTGTTAGCGTCTGAGGTCTATAGAGGCGTGATGTGCTTGTTCATAATCGAGTCTTGCATCTTGATTTGGTAGTATTGCCTATTAGAGACTTTGATGTGATTCTTGGTATGGATTGGCTATGTGTACATCATGCTTTAGTTGATTGCCGTCGTAAGAAAGTAACTTTTGCCATGCCGGTATTAGGAGTTTGTGTTTTCGGGTGATCATGCTATGAATGGGGTTCATGTTATTTACGCTTGCGGGCTAGACAACTTTTATCACGTGGGTGTACGAGGTATTTAGCTTGCGTACTTGATACTAGCATGTCTTACGCTAGAAGATATTCCGTAGTTAATGAGTTCCACGATGTCTTTTCTACAGAGTATGCTTTACCTCCCGGCCGAGCTAGAGTTACGTATTGAACTATTGCCGGGGACCGCCTATTTCTAGGGCACCTTCTCGTATGGCTCGATGGAGTTGCGAGTTGAAGGGATCAGGCTGCGGGAACTTCTAGATAGGGAGTTCATTAAGCAGAGTGTATCTCCTTGGGGCTGGGTGTTGTTTGTGAGGAAGAAGGATGGTAGTTTACGCCTTTGTATAGACTATCGGCAGTTGAACCGGGCTACTATCAAGAATAGGTATCCCTTGCCACACATTGATGATCTCTTTGATCAACCGAGGTTCGGTTGTCTATTCTAAGTTTGACTTGAGGAGTGGCTATCACGGTTGAGGGGTTCGGGCGGAGGATGTCCGAAAACTGACCTTAAATGCAGCGTTATGGTCACTATGAGTTTGTTGTGATGCCGTTTGGGTTGACCAGCGCACTGGGATTTTATGGACTTGATGAATAGGGTTTTTCATGAGTATCTTGATTGCTTTGTGGTGATTTATTGATGACATTCTTGTGTACTCCAAGTCACGAGAGGAACATAAGAATCATTTGAGAGGTTCTTTCTATCTTGCGGAAGAAGCAACTTTATGTGAAATTTAGTAAGTGTGCTTTACGGCTAGAGCAAGTTTCTTTTAGGGCACGTGGTGTCAAGTGATGGTATTGCGGTGGATCCATCCAAGGTTGAGGCGATTACTAAGTGGAAGGCGCCTAGTGCGATAGCAGAGAGTCAAAGTTTCTTGGGCTTGAGGTTATTACCGTAGGTTTATTGAGGGTTTTGAAAATCGCTACTCAGATGACTAATTTGACTCGGAAGAAGTCTTCTTTTATATGGAGTGATAAGTGTGAGGCTAGTTTTCAGGAGTTGAAGAGGAGGTTGACTACGGCTCCTATCTTAGCATTGCCTAGTGGTTCGGAGAACTTTGTGATTTATAGTGATGCCTCGTTAGAAGGCTTGGGTTGCGTGCTTATGCGGAATGGGAGAGTTATCGCATGCTTCTCGGAAGTTATCACCTTATGAGCATAATTATCCGACACATGACCAGGTTGGCGGCTATTATCTTTGCGCTTCACAAGTGGAAGCATTATCTTTCACGGGGCTAAGTTTGAAATATTCACCGATCATAAGAGTTTGAAGTATCTCTTTTCGCAAAAAGAGTTGAATATGCGACGAGAGGCGATGGATGGAGAAACTTAAGGATCATGGCTACTATTTTATACCATCAGGGAAAGCTAATGTTGTTGCGGATGCCTTGAGTAGGAAAGCTTTTATGTCTTGCTTGATGATGAGGGAATGGAAGATGCTTGAGGATGTCAGTGAGTGGAGTCCGGTTGTGAGTGGCATAGGGTTATCTTTGCTAGTGTCGTGCTACGCCTGCATTGTTAAGTTGATTAAGAAGGCTCAAGCTTCGATTACGAGTTGAGGAAGGTTATTGATGGATTGGGTGATGGTAAGACACGAGTTTCTTTGATGCGATGATGGTATCTTAACTTTTCGAGGTAGAGTTTGTGTTCCTTCTACAGATGGAGTTAGGCGTTTGGTTCTTGATGAGGCTCACAAGGCCAAGTATACTATACATCCGAGGGTACCAAAATGTATAGGGACTTGAAGAGCGATTTTGGTGGAATGGGATGAAGAGATATAGCAGTATGTATCTAGATGTTTGACATGTCGGCCGGGTTAGTGAACACGGAGACTTCTGGAAATCTGGGAGTGGAAATGGGAGCATATCACCATGGATTTTGTAGCGGGGCTTACGTACTCGCCGAGGTTTTGATGCGGTTTGGGTTGTTGTGGATAGGTTGACAAAATCTTCACATTTTATTCCTATTGCGATGACTTATAGTTTGAGTCGGTTGGCGACGTTGTATATTGAGGATATCGTGAGGTTGCATGGTATTCGGTTAGCATTGTTTCGATAGAGATCCGGGTTCACTTCTAGATTTTGGAATTCCTTGCTGGGGAAGCTTTGGAGTGCAGTTGAATTTTAGTGCGGCTTTTCACCCGGTCGATGGTGGGTCGGAGAGATTGATTCGGTATTGGAGGATTTATTGCGTGCTTGTGCCATGGATTTCAGGCGGTTTGGGATTCTCATTTGCCATTAGCGAATTTGCATATAACGGTTACCGATCTAGTATTGAGATGGCGCCATATGAGGCTTTTATAGGCGTAAGTGTGGATTAAGATTTCTTTGGGATGAGTTGGTGGCTAAGCTTTGGGGTTCGGAGATGAGTACGGCCATCA
>JABEVN020004124.1:0-15428 GCA_013146195.2 Codonopsis lanceolata | reverse complement strand
GATCATATCTGAAACAAGCGAAAGAGTCAGTCAGACGAGTACAAATCGATCAAAAAGAAATAAGAAAATAAAGCTCAAAAAAAGCTACAAACAATGATATGTACTTCCGCAGCCTCGAGGAAGAATGTATTCTCATGGCACTGAGGACAGTCCAACCGATTGGAACTTATTTCATTCGTGCATCGACCATCCGGGGTACTGTATGTACTGGGAACTTCGCACGAACATCCAGCCCCTTAAACCTCTTGGTCGCCATTCCGACCATCCTCAACAAACTTTCGTCAACACTTATCGAATTAGCCAAACACACGCAGCGTGCCCCATCCCTCTTACTCCGAGGAAGTCTTCGATAGCCTAAAGCAACTTCCCCTCATCTGCCTAAAGTCCCAGTAAGGGAGAGGGACTTGACCTCTTCATTAGAGAGACGAGGCACGGGAAATTCCACCCATATCTACCCTCCACTAACATGACCTCTCGCCCCAAATGACCTGTTTTTCCTGCAGAGGCCCGGCGAACGTTAATTCCCCCGATTATGGTGTTTACAAAGTGAAGACGCTTATTCGATTTGGTCACCGCAAAACAGGTTAAAAAATAGAGGCGTAGTCGGTTCAATCCGAGCATTCGACACAAAGCCGCAGCGAAATCAAGTATCCGATGAGATTCAACGAGAGGTCGAGGGTGAGCACCCGCTTCCTCTAAAAGTTCGCAGTGAGGGATCGAGTGGCAAACGAAGACCCAGATCAAAAAATGAAATGTAAAACCCTACTCTATCCGCCCTCGCCTCGCTCATCCATGCTAATCAAATTATCTGGGCATCCCTGAAAATCTTCCGACTATGATTGTATTGATCGTCCCAGCTTGTCTACGCTTGGGAGAATAGATATTATTCCTCCATTCCTCGTTGTCCCTTTCGAGCAGTGGACTTCGGCCGGCCTCACCCGAAATTCCTCGGCACTGATGAGTTTCTCGCTCGTTTTTCGCGGCGGCCAGGCCTTGTTCGCCTCAACTATGTCCCGGGTGACGCCTCTGTGAGTATTGATTAAAGAGATACCCGAGGCCGTGGGTCGATTCGAACATACCAACATAGGTGCCCCAACCTGTAGGGATGTCCTCGCCAAGATATTCTTCTTCGGAAAGAGGGGTAAATCTTCCCTCGCTATAACCACCACCGACTAGCTATGTCGCTGACTTGAATTTCAATATCGGCGCACCGTCCGCCTGCTTCTGCAGTATAATCTTTTGTCGCGGGAGATCGGGCATACTGCTGGCTCTGGCTAACGTGTTTAGTCCTCATGTTTCTTTGGTAGACATTGAGGAGTTGGGCGAAGATGAAGAAGAGGTTTCGCCGGGGCAAAAACGTAGCGCGTATACGGGGCTCATAAAAACGCAACCCTAAGAAGCCTAGCGATCGAAGAGCGAATAAGGGGAAAAAAGAAAGAACAAAGTACCTGTGAAGTGGTGAGATCGAGGACGAGCAAAGAAAAGCGGGGAGTTTGAGCGAGGATCGGAAGAGTTACAGACGCTAAAGAAAAAAGTTCCTGTACCTAAACCGCAGAGATGACCGAAAAAACCGCAAAACCGAAAACACTCAAAACAAAGTCAAAACCCCAAGAAATTCGTATCAAAAGGAAGAGGAAGAGATGACGAACCTGGATACTAGGATTTTAGAGCAAAGGAACGGTTAGAAGTGTCAGAAATGGGAAAAGTAGGAGAAAGTATTTTTTCACCTGTTTAAGAGAACTCGAAGAAACGGAAGAGTGTGGAAGAAGAGTGAATGAAAAACCTGAAAAATCGTGGTTTTATATCAACCCGATTTGCGGGTCGATCTCGACCAAAAACACGCAGATCCTTACCAAACCATCCTCCGACGACACGTGGCGGCACAGGCACAAAAATACCGCAAACCAACGACGTTTCGTAATCGGACGCCGTCGCATTTTGGGAAAAGACATTACAAATGATTACCTACGACTCCTCGAATACTGTGCATTTAATGCATACGGCGGACCAATTTCCTAGGAAAATTCCACTAATTACTCCATCATCTTCGGCAAAGAAAGTGGTCGACTACTTAAAAAACCGAAAGCGAGCAAAAAACAAGTTAGCGACCACGAACAGAAACGAGCAAAGAGCTGAGGAAACCCAAATAAGTCGAGGCGTGCAAATCGAGCATAAAATTTGAATAAACTTTCCAAGTTATGATGAATCCTCGCACTTGGAAACTCGGGGGCTATTGATGGGACCCGACCTGGGTCCCTCTACGTGGACCGACCACGTGGATTCCAGCTAGGCTTGGTCTGGTTCCACCAAGGGCCGAAGACCATTCCCTAGTTAGTCGTCATCAACAATCACTAACCAGCCGACGAAGTACCGGCGACCACAACCTGCCGAGCACAACAGGCGATCATGAATCAACACCCGACCATACGATCGAGGATCACCTATGCTCGGCCGACAGCTTCTCTGGGATAAGACATGTTTAGCCCGTAGCCTGTACATAGCATCCAGGTGCCTTCCCCACAAGAGCCGAGCAAGCCATGCAAGCCGCTATACCTTATCGGCTTACTCAACCGCCTACAATCCACACTGCACACGCAACCTGTTGACCACTCAGGAACTGCCAGCAAGCCGACCAGGGAACAAGTCCCACCAGTAGGGACCCTCATACCAATCATGACTCCAAATCTAAGCTACTATAAAAGGAAGTCTTTCCCTTCAAGAAAGGTAAGATTACTTAACATTGCAAACTTACTATACTGCTGGTGATATACAAAACACACAAAGAGATTACTCTCTATACACTGACCGGAAGTTAAGGGAACGCCTAGCTCCGGCATACCATATATTACCCTGTTACTGACTCTCACACCGGAGGGCTGTAGCTGGGAAACCCCCAGCACCCTAACGTTAGTCTTGTTTTCAGGTACCTATCAACTAAGATCAACCACCAAGCCCGTATATCTTATCAAGTTGTATCTCCAGCACCACGCACATCGACGTGACCACCAAGGGCCGACACGCCACCAGTCCATTACGTGGATCCATTTCGCCACCCCGTCTTCGTGGCGTGATCACTATGAAATATAACAAAAGTAATATTCTCGCTAAATTTGTTATAAGAAGTAACAAATTCGCTACAAAAAGTACTAAAGTTGCCAAATTGAGGAAATTAACAGAAACCCCAAACTGAGAAGTTCGGGATCCACTTTAATTCTATCCTAAGCAACAAACAAGAACTAAGAAACCCACTTCACTTGGGCATAAAACCAAACAAAGAAAATTGCACAATAACAAAAAACCAAAAACCCAAAGACTGACATATAGTAGAATAAGATTTTGTACCAATGGAAAGACATGGGTGGCAGCTGCAGATAAATCATCGATGGCAGCAAAATGGGCAGCAATCGTTTTCACTCTCTGCCTCACAACCTGGCTCTCCATCTCTTCTAGTTGTTCTACCCAACACAAAGTAAATTAGGGTTCTTGGTGGAGATGAACCCTCACAACCGCGAACAGATTTCTTCAAGATGACCAAATTCTTTTTTAATAACAATGCTCTACGTTTAACACTAACATCGTATTTTAGTAATTTTTACTCCCTCCATCCTTAAATAATCGTCTTGATCCAGCACACTGTTTAAGAAAAAACAATTGACTTGATTATTTATATTGCTTTAATGTATAGTTTCCTTTAAAACTCATGTGTATTTGGCTCATAATTAAAGTAGAGTGAAAAAATAAGGGTAAAATGGTAAATATAATCTTTTAAAAATGTAAGTTTCAAATTGGACAATTATTTTGTGACGAACTAAAAAGAAAAGGAAGACGATAATTTAGGGATGGAGGGAGTATTTGTCAATTGTTTTTGTGAGTTACATTGTTTAATTAAAAAAAATTAAAATACAAAACTCAAAAATATAAACTGGGCTAGGGCCAGTCTTATAAAGAGCAACTCCAACCCATACCCCAAAACCCCAAATTGGGTCTAAGTTTACCCCAAATTCATTCCAACCCAACCCCCAAACCTTACACCAATTTGAGACCATGAATAGTATCACCCCAAATTTGGGGCAACACTATTCATGTAACCCCAAATTGGGGTTGATGGGAGCCACATCTTTTTAAAATAAAAAATTAATTTTTAAATACAACAAATTGATTTTTAAATGCAAAAAAATATTCATAATTTATATTATGAATTTAAAAATATTTTAATTGATTAATAACTAATAATAGCTATGTAATAAATATTAATAATGTAATTTTAAAAAAATGACATACAACTTGAAAATAAAAAATGACATACAACTTAAAAATAAAAAAAATGACATACAACTTGAAAATAAAATATGACATACAACTTGAAATTAAAAATGACATACAACTTGAAAATAAAAATTACATACAACTTAAAAATAAAAATAGACATACAACTTGAAATAATATTAAATTATATAAATAATATCAGATGGTTTGTAATTTAAAATATATTAAATTACTAATTTTAATATATAATTAATTATATAAATAATATTATAAAAATAAACTTATTAAATATAATAATTATTAATTGTATAATATTAATAATTACAATTTTAAATGTTATAGTAGAAAATCAAAATAGAATATGCTAAGAAATATTCTTTTTGGTGTAAGATTTGATGTGAAGGATTGGAGTTGGAATAGTAGATAGTGCTAAAACTGCCCCAACTTGGGGTAAGTTTGGACCCAAATTGGGGTTTTTGGGTTGGAGATGGTCTAAAGGCAAATTGGGCTGGGGGTATTTTTTTATTTTTTTGAAAAAGAGTGGGTTGGGCAGTAAGCAGCCCGTTGGAGTAGTATGGGCTTTGGAGACTGGTGGATAGGCAGGCTGGGTAGGGTGGGCTAGGGCTGTAAGGCGGGGTTGGGCCAGTTGCTGGAGTGAGCTTGGGATGAGAGCTATTATTGGGCCAATCGCTGAAGGAGGGTTGGGTTGAGTGGCTGGTGTTTGCCCGCTAAAGGTGTTTAGGGGGCTGGGTAGTGGCTGGGATGGGCCAGGCTAAGCTTGGTGGTAGCAAGGGAAGGGAGACCAGTGGGGTGACAACCCAATCTTGAAGGGGTGGGCTGGTAGCGGCACGGTGGTTCAAATTTATTTTTTTTTTTGCGGAAGAGAGAAAATCTAAAGATAGATTACGGGTAATATAATATTTTCACCAATAAAAGTGTTGTATTAAATATACCCCATTTTCGATAGTCTGTTATCCCCGATATCTCTCTTTTCTATTGATCTTACTCTTACTCTATTAATTGTTATTGTTCAATTGTTTCCATTGCGCACAACAATTTACTAATAGCATCTAAAATTTAATTTCTTTGTTACAGCGAAGTATTTAGTACGTTGTAAAATGTATGAAAAGAAGTACGAAACTTTAGATTCTTTACCCTTTGAACTAAAATGAAGGGTGCAGAGTAGAAATGGTCCCTTGACTATAGGTCTTTCTTAGTTTTAGTCCCTTAACATTTTTTTGTCAAATTTGGGTACTTTTGAGAATTAAATTTTTACAGCTGCAGCCCATTTGATGGATGTCGTTAAACAAATACTGTTAAGTTGTCAATTTGCATTTAATAAGGGATAAAATAAAAAAATTTCAAACCTAACTTATATCAAAATTTACAATTGAATTCCTAAAATTTGAGGGAGTGTGTATGCATTTGGGGTGGGGTATGCGCATATATTATTCCTTACTTTTGGGTCTCTCTTTATCTTTGGCTCAATGCAGTTCTTGTGCCAGCTCATCAACTTTGGTTGCATGTATTGAATGGAGTATAACCTTTTGACCCAAAAAAAAAAGTTAAAATACAGGGAGCAAAACATATAAGTGTCTTCTTAAATAGTAGAAATAGGTTAATCAACTTTTTTTTGTTGCATCATAGAGCACAATCGCAAGCCCTAGCAACTTGGTTAACTATTTCAGCTTTCTTTTCTTTTTAATTTATTTTTAGGATTAGAATTTAATTAAGGTTAATTATAAATTAGGTTAGTAATTAAGTACTAAAAAATAGGGCCATGCCACATCATTAGGTGTAACATTTTAGATACTTATTAGGTACACATATCATGGTGCTTTTGGTGTAGTACTTTATTTATATTTTTCAAAAAGAAGAAGAAGAAGAAGGAATTTCTATTGAAAGACTGCTCGTGATCATGTACACAATGAAATTATAAATTGTCTGTTTAATAATTTTTTTTGATAAGTAATTGTCTGTTAAATATTTTGCATCAAATAGTACAACTTACTATTGCTTATAGGTTTTGTTATGGTATTCTTTGGCTTGTTGTCAAGGTGTTTGGTACAATTGTTATATTGGGTTTTATTGATCAATATTTCTTATCTTATCTAATCTAATTTAATTTATCTAATCTAATATAATCTAATCTAACTATATATCTAATCTAATCTAATCTAATCTAATCTAACTATCTAATATAACTACCTATAAAAGTTTAAGTTGTCTCTTAAAACTTAATGTATGGACAAACTTATCCCTGAACTTAATACATCATCCATCATTTAATAAAAGACAATACACGTAAATTTACCATGTCAAATAATAATTATTGGCAAAAATTGTCATAAATATAATAAATCATTCACCATTAATTAAGACCATAAGAGTAAATTTGTCATACACTAATTAATTCAATGAATAATTAAATAATAGTTTTGATCCATTGACTTGTACCGATTTTAATGTTAGGTACTACATTTTTTAATTCTATTCATTTCGTCTTACACTTTGATTTTCATATCAGTTTCTCCCATCTAACATGATCTTTACAAATGTTGCCCAATATTTTCTATAATGAAAAAAATACCCTTACTCAGTCGAGACTCTAAAACTTTACTTGAAATTAAAAAATAGTATGGTTTTACTTTCTTAAATGTGTTCGGAAAAGACATTATTAAATTTATATGAAAAATTGTATCTATAATAATAGAATTGTCGGTAAGTATAGAGATATTAAGCAAATTTATAGCATGTTTATTTATTACCCATAAATAAAATAAGATAAATGAGTTAATAATCATAATGGCACAAAGATGGAAAAAAAATGAAGAACCATTTGATGAATCTATGCGTTTTGTGGTGTGCGAAAAACGCAATTCGGACAAGAATACCCGGTCGTATCAAGTAATAAAGTGTACCTAAATACGTGTTATCGATCCCACAGGGAATGCACGTAATTCTCACTCCTACTGAGTACCAAAATTATGCTAACTAATTATATTTGAGTGAAAAGAAAATAAATTAAAATCTAAAAATATAAATAACCTAGAAAACAATTAAATCTACACTACTGCATAAGTGGTTTGCCAACAACAAATCAAGATAAAAAGATAAGAGTGCAGTATTTCTAGTCTAGTCGATGTTTAATTTAATACTCGTTTTACGTTTCTTTAACTCAAGTCTTGGTAGTCGGGCGCACTATAATATTCACTACGGACTCTCGCAACATATAACAAATCTAGCTACAACTCCTAGCTACGAGCTCTCGCTTATTATAACATAAGAAAAAATAACTGCATGTCAAACCAAGCACCCAATGACTATCTACGCACGATCTCCTCTCCGTCTCACGTAATACAAACAATTAATTGTGATTTTCGAAATTAATAGGACGGGCTCTTCCATCTTATCCTATAATCCTAATGATCATCTAATGGTTCGCTACGTCATTAAAAGCATGAAGAACACACAATAATAACCAAACGCATGGGTAATACTTCGCAAAAATAAATTCTCTAAATTTTTCTACATATCATGTTGGTAGCCGAGACAATAAAATTAGTTAACTACATGCTCTCGCATATTATAGTTAACCCTAACCTCCCTGACCTCGCGAATGGCTAAGGTGGTTCGATCGCGTGTCAAACCGAGTCTCACAATGGCTATCGTGTAGACACCCCAATTTCGTACCCCTGGTATGTAACATGACATAAAATATCAAGACCTGTTAAAACATTAACAAATGTCAAGTTACAGGGTTGAAAATGCAAAAGGACAAAGCAGGATGCGCAAAACAGTGAAATGCAGGGGTTAAAATGTCAAAAATGAAATAACAAAGGCAAAGCTGGCGCCACCCACACTCAAAGTGGGAGTGGCGCCCAGTTTCGTCATGGGTGGCGCCCAAAGTGAACTACAACACTCTAAAAAATGCTACAGAACTGCTACAGTTTGTCGTAAAGTGCAATATCTTCCGCGGATTGTACAATGAACTGAAGCACGGAAGAAGGAATTTTAATCCCCAATGAATCCTTATCCCAGGCTATAAATAGAGCCTTCGGGGTCGACCTTCAGCACACCTTTTCTTCCCCAAAGCTTTCCGCGTTCTCGTTACGCTGAAAGAATAAAGAGTGAAGTGAGATAGTGAATGATCTATCCAAAGCCTCAAAACCCTGCCAAAACTCCTCAAAACTTAAAACTCACCAGTTAAAGTGAGTCTTAGCCCCCCTGCTAGGTTTCCACCCTACTTCCCCAGTCCAAAAATCGTGGAAAGAACAATTGATCTGTCCGATTTAAAAGGTCAAAACCACAGAAACTAAGCCGTCATTCTGCCTAAATGAATGAGCCAAAACTACCACAAATAAGCCGTCACTCTGCCCAAATCACAGCAGCAACAACAATAAAAGTCATGTGAGAACCCAATAAAAGTCTAATCTAATCTAACTATCTAATCTAATCTAATCTAATCTAATCTAACTACCTATAAAAGTCTAAGTTGTCTCTTAAAACTTAATGTATGGACAAACTTATCCCTAAACTTAATACATCATCCATCATTTAATAAAAGACAATACACGTAAATTTACCATGCCAAATAATAATGATTGGCAAAAATTGTCATAAATATAATAAATCATTCACCATTAATTAAGACCATAAGAATAAATTTGTCATACACTAATTAATTCAATGAATAATTAAATAATAGTTTTGATCCATTGACTTGTACCGATTTTAATATTAGGTATTACATTTTTTAATTCTATTCATTTCGTCTTACACTTTGATTTTCATATCAGGTTCTCCCATCTAACATGATCGTTACAAATGTCGCCCAATATTTTCTAAAATGACAAAAATACCCTTACTCAGTCGAGACACTAAAACTTTACTTGAAATTAAAAAATAGTATGGTTTTACTTTCTTAAATGTGTTTGGAAAGGACATTATTAAATTTATATGAAAAATTGTATCTATAATAATAGAATTGTCGGTAAGTATAGAGATATTAAGCAAATTTATAGCATGTTTATTTATTACCCATAAATAAAATAAGATAAATGAGTTAAGAATCATAATGGCACAAAGATGGAAAAAAATGAAGAACCATTTGATGAATCTATGCGTTTTGTGGTGTGCGAAAACGCATAACGGACAAGAATATACCGTATCAAGTAATAAAGTGTACCTAAATACGTGTTATCGATCCCACAGGGAATGCACGTAATTCTCACTCCAACTGAGTACCAAAATTATGCTAACTAATTATATTTGAGTGAAAAGAAAATAAATTAAAATCTAAAAATATAAATAACCTAGAAAACAATTAAATCTACATTACTGCATAAGTGGTTTGCCAACAACAAATCAAGATAAAAAGATAAGAGTGCAGTATTTCTAGTCTAGTCGGTGTTTAATTTAATACTCTTTTTATTTTTCTTTAACTCAAGTCTTGGTAGTCGGGCGCACTATAGTATTCACTACGGGCTATCACAACATATAGCAAATCTAGCTATAACTCCTAGCTACGAGCTCTCGCTTATTATAACATAAGAAAAAAATAACTGCATGTCAAACCAAGCACCCAATGACTATCTACGCACGATCTCCTCTCCGTCTCACGTAATACAAACAATTAATTGTGATTTTCGAAATTAATAGGACGGGCTCTTCCATCTTATCCTATAATCCTAATGATCATCTAATGGTTCGCTACGTCATTAAAAGCATGAAGAACACACAATAATAACCAAACGCATGGGTAATACTTCACAAAAATAAATTCTCTAAATTTTTCTACATATCATGTTGGTAGCCGAGATAACAAAATTAGTTAACTACATGCTCTCGCATATTATAGTTAACCCTAACCTCCCCGACCTCGCGAATGGCTAAGGTGGTTCGATCGCGTGTCAAACCGAGTCCCACAATGGCTATCGTGTAGACACCCCAATTTCGTACCCCTGGTATGTAACATGACATAAAATATCAAGACCTGTTAAAACATTAACAAATGTCAAGTTACAGGGTTGAAAATGCAAAAGGACAAAGCAGGATGCGCAAAACAGTGAAATGCAGGGGTTAAAATGTCAAAAATGAAATAAAAAAGGCAAAGCTGGCGCCACCCACACTCAAAGTGGGAGTGGCGCCCAGTTTCATCATGGGTGGCGCCCAAAGTGAACTACAACGCTCTCAAAAATGCTACAGAACTGCTACAGTTTGCCGTAAAGTGCAATATCTTCTGCGGATTGTACAATGAACTGAAGCACGGAAGAAGAAATTTTAATCCCCAATAAATCCTTATCCCAGGCTATAAATAGAGCCTTCGGGGTCGACCTTCAGCACACCTTTTCTTCCCCAAAGCTTTCCGCGTTCTCGTTACGCTGAAAGAATAGAGAGTGAAGTGAGATAGTGAATGATCTATCCAAAGCCTCAAAAGCCTGCCAAAACTCCTCCAAATTTAAAACTCATTGGTTAAAGTGAGCCTTAGCCCCCCAGCTAGGTTTCCACCCTACTTCCCCAGTCCAAAAATCGTGGAAAGAGCAATTGCTCTGTCCGATTTAAAAGGCCAAAACCACCGAAACTAATCCGTCATTCTGCCTAAGTGAATGAGCCAAAACTACCACAAATAAGCCGTCACTCTGCCCAAATCACAGCAACAACAACAATAAAAGTCATGTGAGAACCCAAACCCCATTTCATATTTGTCATCATTATAACATGTTTATTATATGTCTTGACATGTTAGAGACTTCATTTCATTCATATCATGTTGGCATTGAGTTGGTTAAGATCATAATAGAATAATGGTCTTCCATGCGTTGCATGCCTTGTGTTGATGTTTCGAGTGTTCTTCGTATTGTGTTATCACCTTAACAAGTCTCATGAGAGTCTTAGTACTTTGCATCTAAGGTTTATAACGTTCATCTTAGTTGTTGTGTGCTTGGTTGAAAGTTTAGAAGTTTCATTGCTTCGTTTGTGTTTTGAGGTTGTACATCATTGCTTGTATTGCCTTCATTTCGTCTCGAGAGAAGTTCGGTTGAGTTCTAGGCCTTGAATACAAGCCATAACCATGATTTAACAAGCCTAATACATGTTCATTCTATCCTAGATTAAGTTGGGATTGATTCGTGTTTGATTCGTTGGCCATTCGTCGCGTGATTCGAGCCATGTTTTAACATGTTTCGGATGTGTTTCGGGTGTGTTTCCGACTTGTTTTGAGTTGGGTTACACCTTGGGATTGTTGCCTTTGAGTTTGAGATCATTTAGGGCATGTTTAGATCAAGTTTAAGTGTTGAACCTCGCGGCCGCATTGGGTTTTGGAGGCTGGCTCGCATGAGATGCTGTGAGCAAGTGAAAAAGTGCAGAAATCTGGAAGAGGGACCATGCGGTCGCATGGTCCCATTGTGATGCGACCGCATTGAGCTGAAATCTGGTTTGTGATTTTTTGAGTGGATTTGGCTAATGACTCTTGAACCCTTGCCCCTTGGCCGACCTTGGTGAGTCCAAGCCCTCTTTGTTGACTTGTCTAAGACCCTTTTAGACCCTTGGATCATTGCTTATCAAAGGCTAGCATGCCTTGGCCAATTAGAAGCCTCTTAACACCCATCACTTGGATTGGGGCTTTGAGGGGAAGTATATAAACTTAAGTTCAGCCTCTACAACCATTGTTGATCAATAACAAACCAGAGAATCAGAGACTCAAGGTCAAAATTCATCCATGGAAGAAACCCTAGGTTGAAGGACCATTTCCCGGAGATCCGGTGGTCCGATCGACGAACCGAGACCGCCAAATCGAAGCCCTCGATCTTCTCTACAACAATCCTTGCTTTGATCACTCATTCAACCATTAATCTTAGGACTAAGGTGAGTGACAATTCCCTGAGATTTCCATGTTAAATAAAATAGCATGACCCCTTCATTATAGTTGTTCTATTAGTGATTGTGAACATCTTTTGTGAAGACAAAACCTTCAATTCAACATATAAAATATGAGTATGATTTTATGAAATCTCTATGAAGTTATGATTTTGACATTTTGTAAAATATGAATGTTGTTTATAATGAGCTTGGGAATAACTCTTGTGAAAGAATTCGGTTCAATTCAAGGTTTAACAAAACACCGAAACTAGGGTTTGAAACTTGGGATTGTGTTTAAGGCTAGTTTAAGAACATGAACGATTTAGTTATCGAGTTCTAAATGAACGGAGAACTTAGAAAAGGGCAATGTGAACCATATAGTATCAATGCCCTACTGTGGGTTCCCGGGATGAGTGCTCCCGCGCCCCGCGCGCCTTTGGATAGGGGTGCGCGTACGTGCGGATGCGGTGACATCCACTGCTCCCGTTCCACCCTCCCTTGTTTAGGGGAGGACGAAATCAAAAGTGCGGGAGGAGTGCTGTCGGAATAGCGCGTTGGAATGCGCCTCGGTTGCCTTTAGTGGATTTTGATCCAATATGGGAGCTTTGGGTTTTCTATGTCAAGTTATCCCTTGTTTAGGGGATACCAGGATATAGGAATGCATCACCCTTCTATTCCCATTTTTCCTTGTTTAGGGGAAAACGTGAAAGTGCAAGGAAGGAATGTTGCAGCGCCCCCTCTATGGATTTTATCAAAATAGCCTTATGGCCTATCTCGGATCACTATGGGCGCTTTGGGTTTTCTACGTCAAGTTATCCCTTGTTTAGGGGATTCCAGGATGTAGGAATACATCACCTTTCCATTCCCATTCTCCCTTGTTTAGGGGAGAATGTGAAAGTGCAAAGAAAGATGTTGCGAGGCCCCACTGGATCCAAAATATTTTAGAGTCGCCATCTTTATTTTAAGGCAAAAAAAAAAGAAGCAAAACCAGAAAAAGAAAACCATAGATTGTAAAAAACGGGTTCGGAGGCTAAGTTACGAGTTGGGAAGGTGCTAGGCACCCAACTCGCCCTTTCGGTCTCAAAACAGTTTTTGGCTAAAGTATGCTTCTTGTTATATTTATTTAACAGATAAATAAAGCATTAACTGCCTACAAATACATCCATTTGTCTACATTATTTACAGACTTGCAACTGTCTCTTTTACAAATAATTACAAATATACTTGAAAATATTTGGCCATAATAACAGCTACATTTGGTATTATTTCCTAATTAAATCCGGGCAGCACAACTGCTTATATATCTACATTGGACTGGATTGGAAATAATACTTTTATAAATAAAGACTTTAGTGAATAAATAAAGCAAATAAATACAAATATACCTAAAAATATTTGGCCATAATAACGGCTATATTAAGTACTATTTCCTAACTAAATCAAGGCAAAGACAACATGCTATATATTTACATTGGGCCGGATTGGAAATAATAATTTTACAAAATGAAAGCTTTAAAGTAAAACTTACTAACAGCCTAGGGTGTGTTCGCTCTGTCCTCTCGGGAGAGGGATACTTTTATTGCTGCTGCTGATGTTGTTGTTTGTTGTGTGTTGTGTGAATTTGGGCAGAGTGACGGCTTATATATGGTGTTTTTGGCTCACTCACTCGGGCAGAATGACGGCTTAATTTTTGTGGTTTTGGCTTATTTGGTTGGGCGGAATAACGGCTTATATGGGTTGATTTGGCCTTTTAAATTGGGCAGAGCAACTGCTCTTTCTACAATTTTTGGACCGGGGAAAAAGGGTGGATACCTAGCTGGGGGGCTAAGGTTCACTCCTACCCGTTGGTTTTGTGTTTAGTTTGGCAGGGTTTCGAGGCTTTTTGAGATGATCACTCACTATCTCGCGCTCTCTCTCAACAGTAACGTTAACGCGGAGAAGCTTTACGCAGGAAGGAGTGCTGAAAATGATCGACTGAAGCCTCTATTTATAGGCTGAATCAGGGACATCGACGGAAATAAATTTTCTTCTCTGCGCATCAGATGGTGGTACACTGCGCTGTCGAAATCGTGAATTACGGCAAATGTTTGATGAATAGTGTACGAAGAAAGCATTTTGGGCGCCACCCCCTATGGATTTGGGCGCCATGCCCAATTCTTTTGGTAGCCACGCCCATTTCCTTCTTCATGCATCAAGCGAGTGTACACTGTGCTGTGAGAGTTGTGAATTGCGGCAATTGTAGCAAGAAGATTTGCCGTAAAAAAAGATTTGGGCGCCAAGCCCATGAAATTTGGGAGCCATGCCCAATTTCAATGGTGGCCACACCCATTTCCCAAACTATGCCATTTTTAACACTTTGGTCCCTGCAATTCGTCCTTTTGCGCATCCTACTTTGTCCTTTTGCACTTTTGACCCTGTAACTTGACATTTGTTAATGTTTTAACAGGTCTTGATATTTTATGTCATGTCACATACCAGGGGTACAAAATTGGGGTGTCTACAGAGCCCCTCAACTATGGAGTCTACGGGTAACCCGCAGCTTACTGAGTAGACGAACATCGTTGATAAGAATAGACTCTCCAATTTCGTTCAATTGTAAAACGAGGGAGAAAGATGCAGCAGGTAGCAGTTATAATGCAGCAATTTATCAAACCTCCATATCCTAGACATTTTTAGTCAGTTATAGCAGGTTATCGCAGTTTTTAAGCAGGTATGCAAATTAAGTGCTCTGATGGTCAGACCTACTAATGTAGGCTGCCTACGTATCCCTTAATAAAAGAATCAGACCAAACGTAGTTCGGCCAAAACCTAAACCATCATTCATGCAACGGTTGTGCCTACCGAAATAGGCTGCCTACGTATCCTTATACAAGGAATCAGACCGAGACGTAGTTCATTCAGCTGGGGACTAAATGCTACAGTGCAAGTGTTGCGGTGTAAGTGCGGTAATGTTAAATAAGCAAGTGTATGCAAAGCTTTTATCAAATGAGTGCTGCAAAGGTAAATAATGTGTTGTGTTTGGTCGCATCTACCGAGGTAGACTGCATACGTATCCTTATACAAGGAATCAGACCAATCGTAGCTCGCCTGCGGGCTGCGGAGTGAATTGTTTCCTAGGAACTCAGCCTCTACCGGAGAACAAGACCTTTCCCTATAAACCGGCCGAATTCCCCTTAAAGGAAAGTTTCCCACATGCCAAAATGCATAGAATGTATTGCCTCCTCAGAACTTAGCCTTCAACGAAGAACAAGACCTTTCCCTATCAATCCAGTGGTCTTAAAGGAAAGCACTCTTTAAAGGAA
>JABEVN020004123.1:0-15426 GCA_013146195.2 Codonopsis lanceolata | reverse complement strand
CCTCTTTGCTTAATTTTAAAATTCTTTTTTTAAATATTTCTTTCATAGGTAGACCCAGGTATTAGACTAATCGGAAGGCGTAAGTTCTTCTTTCTTAGAAGACCTAAAGGTTAGTACTCTTACTTAGTCTATTTTACGCTAAAGAGGTTTCTAAAGCAATAAAAGGGGTCGAGGACAAAATTTGGTACTTAAGAAAATATCTTAAGTTCAGCTTTTTCAAAAGCGATATTTTCTCGCCTTTAAATAATCCTCGAACCGTCATTTCCAAACTTCTGAAAACCTTTGACGAAAACTTCTCTTCTCTCTACGCATAACTACTTTTGCAAATTCTCGTTCTTCTTCTTGTTTCTTCTTCTCATCTTCAACAATGATTACGTTTATCTCTACTCTACTCGAAATTTTCATGTCTTGTTCTACATTTCAACAACATCTTAAAATCCTTTTGGAATTCAAACCGTCATTTTCGAGTTTAAGCATTGATTCGCCATTATTGTTCTTACATACTTGAATACTAACGATCGTTTTGTCTAATTCATTGTTCATTCTTATGAAAACTTACATTGTATGTTTTCTCGAGTGTGGTTTCTCTAAACATTCTAGGGTTTCAAGTTTTTTTTCGTTGAAAATTTCGAATTATTTTGGAAAACTCCGAAATTCCTACTTGTTTAGATGTCTAGATGAAAAGCCCTAACTTTTATTTTGTTTTTCCTTCAGGCAAGAACCTCAAAATCCAAGCGCGACAGCGGGAAGGCTTTGACCACAAAAGTCATTCCTCCCGGTTCAAACATCAATCTTCGGGATATCCAACCTATCACGTGACATCATTATAGAAACTTTGGACCCAAGCTATACATTCTGGCATGTGCATTGACCTTACGTCAATCAATTCTATAGGCTGGGAGTAAAAAGCTTGCGAGGATATGGGCGCCTGCGGGATTACGCCTCTTACGCCTCAGCGACAAAACTTACGGTATCTTCTGGCGAGAAGAATTTTATCAGAATGGAGCTCATGAACGGTTGCTCTTGGGTGGGTGGATTCGAGGCGAGTCCCATCTCGTCATGCCAAATCTATTTCCACCATTATTGGCGTGCATTACGGAGGAGCTATTTCAGCAACCACGGCTGAGGCTTTACATGCCTGGGAAGCCATGAGGGGAGTAGATGCTCTCCGGGAGCCTCAAGGGAAAATGCTCCGAAACTTGTTCCCTCTTGACGTCTACTGCACCAGTCACCTTCTAGACAAGGGGCTTCTATTCAAGAGTGGAGCACATGACATGTTTACTGCCCAGCAGATCAAGCTGACAAGTGCTATATTTCTACAACCGTCTCAAGCGGGGGCTCATCATCTTGGCGAGCTAAGCGGTGGGTGGAGAAAGCAAAAAGCAACCCCCTTGCAAGCGCCCCTTCGTCGGACTCATCAACGCCCTTCTAAGGGATGATGCGACCATCAACTCTTCGTTGAAAGAAGATGAGTTGTATACGGTGGCCAAGGAAAAACAACTCACGGACCTCGTTTTTCGGTAAATACTGCTTGAATACGAGAACAAGCGCCGAATGCTGAGAAGGTCTACTGCTTTGTCTCTCTTGACAAAGTGGCCAAGCACGCACCTATCTTGGTCACCCGCTTCAACATGGAAGCACATGTAGTACTACCAAACAAGTCCTTGAAAAGGCCTACGCCAAATTTGATGATCAGTGGCCACGGACCTCCATCTAAAGGCCAAAGGTGCAGGCGATGAGGCGGAGGCTGGCTGCTAAGGTCCAAAATAGCGACCAAAGGCAAAGCCAAAAGACAAGGCGGAAGTGGCACCTCAAGCGAAGAGGAAGCGGGCAGGTGGATCAGTAAAGAGATGAAGGAAGGCCGAGAAGAAGAAGGCACCGAGGCCAATCGGCCATTCCTCTCCTCCATCTACCCAAGCCAAGCCTTCTACCCAATCCATTGACCAACCACCTTCCACCTCCTGCACCGCTCCCGAACCTAAGCGAAGGAGCCCTTCGTAAAACCCTTGAACCCGACCAGGGGCGTCCCTCCAACCTCTAGTGATGAAGCGGTGAGTCTCCTATTCGGCCGAGGAAAGAAAGAAACTCTGGGAACTACCGGTACATTGACCTCTTCAGCCCGACCACTGACTACCTCTAGATGCTGACACTCATTGTCAACCCTTCATCTATACCATCTACCGAACCCCAACAACTCTGGGCCCCAAACCTTCCACTGTCAACCCTTCATCTATTCATTCTTAGGTCATCTACTCGGAGAATTCACCACCGGAGTCTATCCCTCGGGAGGAGCCTCCCTCGGGAGGAGCCTGAAATCGGGAGGAGCCGGCCGAGAACAACTCCTCCTCCTCCTCCTCCTCCTTCGCCCTTTAACTACTCACGACCCATCCACACCCTCCTCACCACCCCAATCCCAACCAACTTCTTCAACCACACCTGACCCTTAGACCTGCTGCTTTGCCAAGTTCCTCTTGAACTTTCGTCGATGGCGAGATCTATTCACCTCTTCTCATCAACCTCCTCGACCTTCTCAACCTCCCCAACCTTCTCTTCAAAAACCAAAATTCCTATTTTACCACGCACCTTCTTTACGGTTCTCTACCGAACCCATTCCCCAATCCTCCCACATCGGTGAAAATTCGACACGATATGGGCTGAATTCCCACCAACTCCCCTCCTCCCTCACATAACCTATCCTCTTCCACGAAAACCATACCAACCCAAGACTCATCCTCTTACGCCTCCGGCCTCCCCATATCCAACGGCCCATCGGGCTGCACACTACGCCTCTGAGCTCCATTCACATTGGCCAAGCCTCTACTTCCAATCGGCCCGACCAATCTTTGAAATTTTGTCGACTAGATGCCATCTACCGGCTGACTGGCGAACTTCACTAGCATATCTGCAGCTACTGCAGAAGTAGCCACTGCGGCCAAGGCAACAGCAGGACTGCCACTACTCTTCGACAATTTCAAGAGGATGTGCGGACTCGTTTCGGACAGATGCGACACGACTTCACCGATGTCAAGATCAGCGTAGAAGCTCAAGCGAGATGAAGGCTGCCGTATCATAGGTTCCATTTTCTCGAGCTCTTCCACGCCATCACTCTCCATCTCGGCCACGGTCGTACTTCTATTATGGAACTCAACAACCTCGCTCGAAACTCGCTCATGACATTATGAATGCCAACAGGGATCGTGATCGGCCATCACGGAGGAGAAACAAATGAGATCTATCAACGGAATCTTGATGGAAGAGAACAGCCGTCTTCGTGAAGAAGCTGGACTACCGTTCTCATTCCACCAGACCTCAAGCGATGCGGATCGAATACCAAAGAAGAATGGAAGAGTTAGAGCGAGAAAGAAAGAAAAGGAGGCTGCGGACAGGCAAAGGGAAAAGACCATGGTAGCTTTTGTATCTTTTCTTCCCTTTCCTTTGTATTTATCTTATTTTTGAAAACTCGTCAAATGTAAACATCTTGTTTATGAATACAGATGATTATTACTTGCTTTTCAAAAATTATGTTGTTTAAATTCTTGCTTTGCTTTATTGTTTATTTATATGAGAATTTAAACATTCGGTTTAAATTGATTTAAGCTAGCTGCGTCGACCATGTGCTATTCTTTGACTTTCTTATTCTTGTATGCACTTAGATTAGTCCTTGCATCGAGGTGTTATTACGTTTAATAGAGGCATGTCTACCGCTACGTAATATATAAACTTTCTAAGACATGCTATTATCTATTAAATAGCTTGTTTTAAAACCTCATTTGTAGTAATGATGACCCGGATATAAATAGGAGGAGATTGTTGATTCTTATGTTAAATTTATATCGATCGATACATTACTTTAGTTTTATACTTGATGGCTAATCGGTGCGTATCGATTAGTGTGGCAAATGTATAGAACTTTGCCTTGTATAGTTTTTGTAGGACCTTTTCGGGATCATCGGAAGACCACTTCTGCTTCACCTTGGGAAGACCACGCTCAAAGCTTAAGATCGGTAGACCTCGTGTCCAAATGATCGCTTCTACATGTCCTCTCGGATCAAAGCTAGCTGGATTAATTCAAACTTATTCTCATTTGATATTTGAATTAATCCAAGTCTTTTTATGACATCAAGGCCAGAAAGCAACTTTCAAGATCAGCGAAAGCAACTTTCCGAAAGAAAAGTGAATACTTTCGCCTAATGAAGCAAGCGATGAAGCACTGTGCATTCCCTGGATCTGATCGCTCATCAATCCTCTCGAAAAGATTCGACACAGATCAAGTCCTCATCGCCTTCAACCTTTTTGAACTTTGGATCTCGAAAAATGATTATCGCATTTATTCTAGTTGCAATCTGTGTCTAATTTTGGACGAAATTCCTTAGATGTGTACCCTCTCCTCCATCCTTCTCTCCCATGTCTCCCACTTTTCTCTCTCCTTATTCCTCCTCCATGTATTGCCTATCCGAATCCCATCCTCAAGTCAGCTTTGAAGTCTTCGTCCATCAACCTCAACCCTCAACGCCGCCATATCTCCTCTCTTTCACGTACAAAGAAACCCCTTCAAGCAGCAGCCCTGCTTTCAAAAATACGCCATCTCGGTGTCCCAAGGCCGAGATCTCACAAAGCGGCGTCTTCACGCCATCCACCACCTCCATCTCCCTTGCTCACCTGGGTGAGTCCCCAAACCCGATCTTCGGCCACAAAGCCGGCGCGCATGATCGATCCCCAAACCGCCATCCATCTCAATCATCTCCAGCTTCGGCGTGCTCGCCGTTCAAACAAGCCCATAGTCTGCTCCAAAGCCACAATAGTCTTCTCCAACCCACCACAATACCGTTACCAATCTCCCTCCTTATCTCTCTCGTTACCAATCTCCTCCACTATCTCTCTCCAGCCTCCCCGATTTCCCAAACCTCCCATCTCTCTCGCCTCCATTTGTTGCCCTTAGCAATACATCTTTGACTTATGTCAAGCGTTGGAAGAATTGTAAATTTTCATAAAGCGGTTACCTAAATTTAAGCTTATTGTAAATTTTCATAAATTACCTAAATTTAGATCGAATTCTCAACAATTTGACCCCTTTAAAATAATTATTCTTTTATTGATATTTCTAGTAAAAAGACATTTCCTCATCAACATTTAACAAGAACTAAAAGGCAAAGTAGGGTGGCCAAAATAGATGAACCAAAGTTTCGGTGGCAATTGCAATATGGTCCAAAGTTGGGTGGCGTTTGTGTGTTTTGCCTTGTTTTATTCTTCTTGTTGTTTACTTCCATTAACTATATACACTTGCATCTAATTAAATATCTTGTATTTGACGATATTTAATTCCCTAGACCCAAATACAAGTCAATATTTTGTACACGATCCATTAGGGATATTCTTTGTAATTGATCTAAGTGGAAAAAAATAGTGCACAATTTAAATCCAAGGTTGATCGCCATGGTGGTGGACGTAGCACTCATTATAGTGTGAACCATCCCAAAATACTAGTGTTATTTCCTTCATGCCTGCTTAATTATTGAAGCTGCTTTCGGTTTCATTGTTTACTTCATCCATTTCAGAACTTAAGTAATCAAAAGGTCTCCAGGTAGTCCTTATCGGCGGACTGAACAATTTTCTTGAAGGTCTTCCGCTACTTGATTCTTTTCATAGATTGCAAGTAACTTTCAAGGAACTTACTTTAAAAAAGTTTTAAAGTGTTAATAAGCTATTCAACCCCCCTTCTAGCTTATTATTGTGCTCATTGGGACCCCACACAACTCGCATTTCAATTGAACGAAATTGAACGAGTATTGTTTATCAACGATGTTCGTCTACGATGTCTGGAAGCCTTTACCCGTAGAATCCATCGTTGAGGGGCCTCCATCTGACTCCCCACGGTATGTTATCAAATATCAATCAAACAAACTTAACAAATGTCAAGTTACATGAGTCAAAAATGCGATGCGCGAAACAAAGGTAAAGTGCAAAATAAGTTGAAAAAGCATGCTTGGTGCCGCATCAAGGCCCTTGGTGCACAAGCCACACCAAGGTCCCCTTGGTGGCACCAAGCCTCTCTCGCTGCCGGACAACCTTTGATGCTCGCGGTGAACAACGGAACAATAAATTCCCAAGTCCCCGCTTCTTTATAAATAGAAGCCTCGGCCTCTCCAAATTATCATCGCAACGAAGTGAGAAATTCGCCGAGAAAGCCCCGAATAGTTACGAGAGGTGTGAGATAGGTGAGTGGAACCCCCTAAAGTCTCCAAACCCCGTCCAAACTCCGCCAAAATAAATATCCAACAATCTATATATATATAAAAGCTAGGTAGTCTAAAAGAGGTAAAATCCCGTCAAAATGTACTTGCTGAAAAAGGAAAGTCATCTTTGAGTATTATTATATAGTAGTTAATATGCATTGAGAACACAAATCTGATTAATTGATTACACAACTTTCAAAATTTATTGAAAATGTACAAATATGCATATGTGGTATAGAATACCGAGTTTCTATGTAGTATTTAATAGGCTTAGTCACCCATTGAATTCATGTGATTACAAAATAAAATATAACCACAATTAACTATAAAAAATTTACCATGAAATCTTCATATATGACTTGTCTGTATTTGAAACTTTTATACTCTTTCATCGTATCTGAAATTATAATATCAAAACAAAATTTATTTTTGCAATAACCACAATTAATTATAACATATTGGTAAATCATATGAATATATACGATTAAATCATAATAGTAAATACCAACCACAAATTATAAATATTTAATAAATCTATATGTTATATAGAGAAGAATATAAATCTAAATTGTTATTTATACTACTTCAGATCCTAAATTTTAATAGCAAAAAATATCAATTATTAAACTCTAGAAAATTATGAACGAGAAAATAACTTAAACAATTCATAAAATAATAGATTAAATAATATAAATTATACCGATTGTTCCCTTCATCATGTTTTTTTATTTTTTAATTTTGTTTATAATCTTCATCTTATTTGAGTATAATTTAATTAAAAAAGATATATGCACGTGCGTTTAACGCACGGGTGTAAAACTAGTTATAAGTAATCCCTAGCCTAGTTGTTAGGTATCCACCTCACTTCCCCGGCCCAAAAATCCCAAAGTAAGCCGTTACTCTGCCCGAGTAATGAGCTGAAAAACACCCTAAATAAGCCGTTATTCCGCCCAACCAAAAAGGCCAAAACCACCAAAACTAAGCCGTCCTTCTACCCAACCAAACAAACCAAAACTACCACATATAAGCCGTCACTCTGCCCAAATCAAAACAACAAACACACAACAAACAACAAAAGACTTCCTCTCCCTGAAGGACAGAGCGAGCACACCGCCGCTCTAAAAGGTAAAACCTTTAAGGGCGCCGTTTATTTTTAATTATTTACTTTTCTGTCTTTTATTCATTTTTAAAAGTTGTTATTTAAATCCGGCGCAATGTAGCCAATATAAGTCGTTGTGCTGCCCGGATTAGAATATGAAATATTATGTAAAAGAGCCGTTATAATGGCCAAATATTCTTAAATATGTCTGTAATTATTGGAAGGAAACGACTGCGAGTCCGTAAATAATGTAGCCACGAAGGTATTTGTTTAAATTTCCCTGTCATTTTAATACCTTATTTATTTGCGAGATAAATATGACAATAAGCATACTTCAGCCAAAAACCATTTTCGAGACCGAAAGGGCGAGTTGGGTGCCTAGCTCCTTCCCAACTCGTAACTTAGCCTCCGAACCCGTTTTCTTTTTCTCTGGTTTATTTTTCTTTTCTTTGGTTTTGCTTTATTTGCCTTAAAATAAAGATGGCGACTCTAAAACTTTCAGATTCAGTGGGGCCTCGCAACATTCCCTCTTTGCACTTTCCCGTTCTCCCCTAAAAAAGGGAGATATGGGAATGGAGGGGTGATCCATTCCCATATCTTGGTATCCCCTAAACAAGGGATAACTTGATGCGGGAAACCCAAAGCTCCCATAGTAATCTGAATGGGCCATAAGGCTATTTTTAATAAATCCATAGTGGGGCGTCGCAATATCCTTTTTGCACTTTCCGTTTTCCCTAAAAAGGGAAAATGAGAATGAAAGGGTAATGCATTCCCATATCCTGATATCCCCTAAACAAGGGATAACTTGATGCGGGAAACCATCAGTTCCCATATTGGATACAAAATCCACTCAAGGCAACCGAGACACATTCCAACGTGCTAATATAGACAGCACTCCTCTCGCACTTTTGATTTGTCTTCCCCTAAACAAGGGAGGGTGGAACGAGAGCAGTGGTGTCCCGCATCCGCACGTACGCGCACCCCTATCCAAGGGCGCGCGGGGCGCGGGTCGCACCCCGGGAACCTCACAGCTAGCCCTGGAGCGTACCCGAGCGTATCAAAGGCGCATAGCCCGGGCCTTCAATAAAAAATTCAAAGGCCGCGACATCCAAGTCGGGGATCTCGTGCTTCGAGAAAAGCCCCCTAGTTATGTTGATACTTGGGAAAAATGGAAATCTCCATGGATGGGATTGTATATTGTCAAAGAGATCCGGTCAGGAGGTGTCGTACTCCTCACGAACCAAGAAGGAGAAGACCTTGTTCAGCCCTTCAACCTCGACAAGCTCAAAAAGTATTATGCTTGAGCTAATCTATCCGGCAGGTGCTTCCCTCTCCAGCTCGCTCGACTGAAAACCCGAAAGGGCGGCCTAGGCAGAAATTAGAGCATATAAAAAAAATCAGGAGAAAAGGAAAGGGAAGGCACTATTCAAATCCTCGGCATCCTACCTCCAGTCTTCAGCATGCAAGGGGCTCGACTGACAAAAGAAAAAGAATAACCACGACAGAAGCTCACATTAAAACACTAAAATATAATATTACAAGTTCTAAGGTGCAACTTAGGAATAATTGCTAAAGAAATTTAGATTGTGCATTATGTGTCTATACATATCTATTATTGCTTCTACCCCCCTTGTTCCCCCAAACCATCCTTCTTTTGCAACTTAAGCCCCAAGGTGGTCCATCAGTGCCTGCGGCGTCCGCCCAACCGGGCCCATATACTCTTTCTGAGAGGTGCAGAAGAAGCTATGGTCTCATTTGCATGAGTGCCCACAGAAGTGTCCTCTTCCTCGTCATCGGCATCCCTATTTTCCTGGGCAGCTGTGTTACTTGGACCGGCCCCATCATTTCTAAGAGGAGTGCCCCATCCAGTCTGAGGGGGAGGGACAGCCTCCTCTGGCTCCCAAGGATTATGCTGCCTGCTTACGTTGCTCAGTCGAGCAGGCTCGTTGCCATCATTTCTTAAAGCATTGCCCCATCAAGTCTGAGGGGGAGGAGCAGCCACTTCTGGTTCCCGAGGGTTGTGCTGCCTGCTTGCATTGCTTAGCCAAGGTGGCGCATTGCTAGGACCTGCTGTATTTGGTCCAGGAGCTGTCTGGGCACCAAGATTATGCACCCGGCTGAATTCCACTTGTAAGGCTTGGGGGACAACTAGCCCCGAACTATCAATGTCCTCGCCTATTTCCATTAGGCGAGCATTTATGCCGCTAGCAATATGACGACCCAACAGTCGCCTCAGTCCATGCCTGATCATGCGAGACGACACCTCAGCAGCCACTATGATCCACGATAGATACTCGTGGGAGAGGAGCATATAATCAAAAAATAGATAGGTCACCTGCAACCTATCAAAATCCCGCTGCCACATTCCCTGGATAGTGGGTACTAGGTCCCGTTATTATTATCAACTCGTAAATACGGGGCCGGGTCGGGGATAAGTGCTCTCCCAAGCGGCGCAATATCACATGCGCTCGCTTAAAAATAAGTTCGCTCGATGCCCAGCAAGACAACCTGATTATACTCTGCGGAATATATGATAAAGCATTGGATCTGCCAGTGGCTGATCACCCAAATTATGTCCATGGAGCTCCTGCGAAAAAAGTTCTCAGCCCAATCATACTCCGAATAATTGGTCTGAGGGAAGTGACCGCGAGAGCCATAAAACCCTAGATCATACATTGCTCCCTGCGGTACTGGTCAAAAAGAAGGAGCAGTAGGAGCCATAACTATATTAAAATTACATTTATAATTTAAACTGTCAAAAAGAAACAATATATCAGTCAAAGACTTGCTAGATTAATTCTGAGATATATGGGGATGATCACAAGAAATGCCATGAATAGCGTCGTTTGTATTAAACTGAAAAAGGAAGCAAAATTAGAGTCAGTTGTCTTCTCCGTACGTATCATATAAATCGAAGCAATGTCTCTCTTAAACTCTTTACATTTGCAGTATACTGTAATTTAATATTTAATCCTTTGCAGTACTGTAATTTACATTTGCAGTATGAATTTATAAAAGCTGCTGCAAAAGAAAAACTAACTGCTGCAGAACACCATGAGGACTATGTTCCTCTTCTCTCTACCTCTCTCAGTTTAGCTTTCTAGAAGAAGAAACAACAACAAGAAATTATATCTCAAGCTCTTCTTCAACCCACTCGAAAGAAAAATTTATTTGATGATATTACTCCAGTCTCTTCTCCTTCAGATGATGCAACTACTGCTGTACCACCCATCCCACCTTCTTCAGAAACTGTTCCTACTACCATTCCTTCTACATATACTCCTATTGCTCCTTCCACTGTTCACTTTCCAAAAGGGTCTACGTTCTCTTAGTAGCTAGACATCATGCGTATTAACCAAGTACATATCAAGGCGGATGTCAAGGAGCTCAAGCAGCAGATGACTCAAATGCAACAGCAGATTGAAGCTCTCCTGCCTTCCCAGCAAATCACTATTTCTTCTGCAGTTCAAGCTGCATTTCCTGCTAGTGAGTTCTCTTCCCTTCAAGCCTTTAAGGAGGAAAGGAAGAAAAGAGCAAGGGCTGATATGTTCAAACAGGAGAACCAAAAACTAAAAAGAAGATTATATGATGCTGTTGCTAAATTAGGAGTTGCTACTGCCAAGGATAGTGAAGCGGCTGATGAAGACAGCTCTTCAGAAGAATCCCTTAGTGTTTAGCAAAACACTAGAATAAATGTCTCTCTTAAACTCTTTACATTTACAGTACTGTAATTTAATATTTTATCCTTTGCAATACTGTAATTTACATTTGCAAAAAGAATGTACAAAAGCTACTGTAAAACAAAAACTAATAGCTGTAGAACACCATGAGGACTTTGTTCCGGTTCTCTCTACCTCTCTCAGTTTAGCTTTCAAGAAGAAGAAACAAAAACAAGAAATTATATCTCAAGCTCTTCTTCAACCCACTAAAAAGAAAACTTCATTTGATGATATTATTCCAATCTTTTCTCCTCCAGCTGATGCAACTACCGCTGTACCATTCATCCCACCTCCTTTAGAAACTGATCCTACTAACATTCCTTCTACATCTACTCCTACTGCTCCTTCCACTGTTCACTTTCCAAAAGGGTCTACATTTTCTAAGCAGCTAGACATCATGCGTATTAACCAAGTACATATCAAGGAAGATGTCAAGGAGCTCAAGCAGCAGATGACTCAAATGCAGCAGTAGATTGAAGCTCTCCTGCCTTCCCTGTAAAGCACTACTTCTTCTGCAGTTCATGCTGCATTTCCTGCAAGTGAGTTCTCTTCCCTTAAAGCATTTAAGGAGGAGAGGAAGAAAAGAGCAAGGTGATGTTCAAACAGGAGAACCAAAAACTAAAAATAAGATTAGATGTTGCTGCTGCTAAATTAGGAGTTGTTACTGGCAAGGATATTGAAGCGGCTGATGAAGACAACTCTTCAGAAGAATCCCCCAGTATTTAGCAAAACACTAGAAGCAATGTCTCTCTTAAACTCCTTACATTTGTAGTACTGTAATTTAATATTTCCCCCATTTTTTGTAGGATGCTTATACTCTACTATTTCTAAAGCCTGCTACATGGACAATTTTTTTTAAAGTAAGGGACTTAGAAACTTCTTACTTGCTTTCTTGTTAGTTACTCTTTGCTCAGGTGAATTGCTTTAATTAAATAGGAGGAGATTGTTGAAACATGAATGTTTAGGATTTAATTAAAACCATTAAATAGACTTTAGGGTCATAAACAACTTTTAAAAGTAAATATGAGGAGTTTATTGAATCTCACTTATTGAATTAACTCTAGTCTCTTAGGACTTTAAGTGAAAACTGTAGGAGGAGATTGTAACATCTTGCTTGATTAGATTAATGTTAAGACATTAGTTAATTGTTAAATAAAATCAAATTGAATAAACTTTAGCAAATCTAAAGTTCTATCTACTGAACTCTTCAGCAGATAGGCTAGTACAAATGTTTTATCTACTTAAGTAAGATTAACGTAGATTAATTTAAGCAGCTTTCTCTAAACAAAATATATATTCTGCTTAAAGGTTAGTCATCAGTAGCTAGTAGTTGCTTATACGACAATGTCAGCCTCTTCTTAACGTTTAAAATATTTATCTGTTGAACAATATACACTGTTGGAATATTGTCTTAAAAATATCTAGACTTTAAGTCATCATTTTTTGTTAAACTTTCCCAAACAATATCTTTAAAAACGTGTGGCCTTCACTCTCAAACTACTTAACTATTATTGGTCTATCATATTTCAAACATAGAACTATTCATATAGACTTTTGTATGTATATATTAAATGTTCTACGATATATCATATCTTCTAAAGATAGCCACCCTATTTATTATCTTATGATATGAGATATCATCTAATCCTCTACAAGATCTCTATATATTAAATTATAGATTTCATCGTCATTTCTTCAAAAAATTCAAAGTTTCAATCTTGTTATTTCAAACAGCTCCAAATTTGAAGATCTGTATAATTAAAAATGTTTGAAGTAAGGATTAAAGAAAGATAGTGGAAGATAGAGAGAACAGAAGATAGAGTGGTTGAAGTTGTCATTCATCACTTATATGATATTCTTTATTTGAGCTACTTCAACCTAGCTAGGACTGGACACTTAACCTATTCATTCAAGCAATTCTTTTTTGATGTGTTCCAGTTGTCAAATACGTACTAGATAATCCTTCACATATTATTCTTTTCTAGTTCGTGTTTGGACAATCATTGTATTCCAATCCTTACTTTTTCCTAATCTTTAAGGAATACTTGATTGTTGCACGAGTTTGATTGTTTTCATAATCTTACTCCTCAAACACTAATTTTTTTTGTACACAAATCCATTAGTGATCACTTAGAATTTTAATATATCTAGTGCAATTAAATATCCAAGTTTGACCAACTTGGTAGTGGACGTAGAAGTTTATACTATGGACCACTCCAAATATTTTTTCATTTATATTTTAGCTGATAGAACTGTTTCTCACACTTAAACATTTTCAATTTACTTAAGTGTCAGTCAGTTACATTCTTGAATCATTTACTTAAATTGATGCTACACAATTTGGTCTTGGGCCGTTCCTTGCGGTCTGTAGGATATCTGGGCTTATGTGAAGGTATGATCTTGTGAAAACCCTGTCAAAAGAAGAAAACCTTAGAAGGAATCCAAGGCATGGTCTCGCGAAACCCCCCCAGACGTGAGAGTAAATCTTTAGCTTGTGGAAAGCCAAAATGACAGAGTTTCGTTGTTTAAAAGTGAGCGTACCTTTGAAATGAAGTATTGTAAGGTATATATAGCCTTTCTAGGAGTGGAATCCGGGCTGAGTCATTATTATGGACAAATCATAGGCCTTTATGACCATAAATGCGGGTTGACTGCGTAACTGACAGAGTCACGACTTAAATCTCGGGCTCGAGAGTCATCTGCCAGTTAGGCTTGGGATGAATATCTGGTTTATTCGAGCAGCCTTGCTCCCTGCTCGGTCCGATCGGTAGGAAGATTCCTGCTTGGGAGATGTGTAGAATGTTCTCCCCGAGTTATCCTGTTCGGGTGGCCTTTTCTCTAGTCCCTATGCTCCATGTGCTTATCACGCGAGGGCACATGTGCCCAACTCGTCACCAGCATTTGGGCCGAGCTCATCATATATATATATATATATATATATATATATATATATATATATATATGTATATATTGTCTTTCAGTTCATTTTTTACATGAAGTAATCAGCTTAAAACCTTTACCATTTAAACATGTGTCAACAAGCAGACACAAAGTAAATTTGTTTATCACGATAGAAACAGTTTGTCTATTTTATGATTTCGGCCGCAACTTGTAAAGGTTTTTCAAAACAACTCGTAATGTTTTAAAAAGACTATTCACCTCATATAACCGTATTTTGTTGCCAACTGGACTTACACTACCGATAATAATATAACAAACACTCAAAGAGCCCAGAGTGGACACATTGAATCGGGCCACATGCCCGACTACTAGGCCTGGCAATTGGGTGGGATTGGTTGGGTTTGGGTTGGGTTGGAATGAATACTGGATTGAAACAGACCAAAACCCATTAGAATCCAAATGTTAAATGGGTTGGGTCGAAATTGGTCGGGTTGAAACGGTTAGCGGGTTAAAGCGGGTCGGCCCGTCCCAACCCAAAAAAAATTGTCCCAAAAAACATAAATTTATAGGATAAAAAGTCACGGGTCAAAATGGGTAACGGGTTCGACCCGCTTTCACAAGACCCGATCCAACCCGTTAATATTATTGGGTCGAAACGGGTTACCCGCTTCAACCCAAAAAAATTAATGGGTTGGGTTGGGTTGGGCAATTAGTGGGTTCGGTTGGGTGGGTTAATGGGTAATGGATTACAATTGTCAGGCCTACCGACTAATAATAGATACATTTCAAGAAAGAGAAATTGGATCGGTAGGGAAATAGAGTAAAGAAATTCAATAAAATCATATATCTTGAACAACTACTTTCTTGATTGTGAATGGCAGGTCATACATACATATATAATTGTGTATATAAATGTATATAGGGATAACCTATGATGAACGGATAGCCCTCCAAGGCAGAGTCTCGCGTACAAGATACGCTCTGGATATGGATACGTACGCTGCAGATACGCGAGATACGCCCATGGATACGTCCAGGGGCGAAATTTCACTTTTTATAAAGTCTGGATACTGAACCCGGATACGCAACCCGAATCTGGATACGCCCAGAGAGAGGGGGAAATGAATAACTGAAAAATGCTACTCCCTCGGTCCAAATGATCGTTCACTTTCACTTTCAGTATCTCACTAAAATTAATGAAAAATATTTTCGCACCACTTGCATGTAACATTCAAAGTTCAGACATGATAGGGGTCAAGGTAAAGAATTCTTCAAACACTTGGAATAAACACGACACCATTATTGTTCATTAACATAAACTACCATTTTCCTGTTCAACGAATACTACAATAAAGAAATTGAATTTATTACAACCAAATACAACAATTTACAATAGAGGTAAATGTAGAAGCAGCAAGATACTTGATATCCTCCGTGATCAATTTAACTCTTTTTAGATCTGAAGAAAATCTTT
>JABEVN020004122.1:0-15439 GCA_013146195.2 Codonopsis lanceolata | reverse complement strand
AGAGATCATCAATGTGGCAAGGGATACCTATTTTTAATAGTAACTCGGTTCAACCTGCCGATAGTCTATACACATCCGTAGACTACCATCCTCTTCTTCCTCATTATAATACCGCACCCTCAAGAGATAACTCGGTTTAATAAACTCCCTATCAAGAAGCCCCTGAATCGACTTCTTCACTCACGCAACTGAGCCATTCTTAGCAAGGTGCCCCCAGAAATAATGAAGTCCCCGGCAAAAAGCTCAATACAAAACTCTCAGTTTGGAGGTAAAGCATATTTCTGTGAGAAAAGACATCATGGAACTCATTAACTACCTGAATATCTTCAACTTAAAAGAGACATGCTAGTATCAAGTACACAAGCTAAATACCCCTACACCCATCGTGATAAAAAGTTGTCAGCTCGCAGTAAATAATACATGAACCCCATTCACATGATCCTTAAAAACACAAACTCCTAATAACGCATGGCAAGTAAAAAGCTTTTCTACGACGGCAATCAACAAGCATGATGTACACATAGCCATCCATACCAAGAATCACATCAAAGTCTCAATATGCAATACTACCAAATCGGCATGCAAGACTCGATCATTATGAAGCACATCACGGTCTACATAGACCTCGACGCCAACAAGCAATCACCCAGCGGTGTAGACACCTCAAGGACATAAGGCAGCGGGCATGTACACATAAATTCCACTAGAAATGCGATGCAACATAAGAATGAGTAGACCAGGATCTATAAGAACTTCGAGCATGATGACTAGAAGGCGAGAGAATACCTCAGATCACGAAAAGTAGACTCGGGAACACCTCATTGATCGGCGTGAAAACACGAGCACTGCGCCTTAGGGCATCATCCTTTGTCCCTCTTGGACCTGGATTCTTTGAAGCTGACCCGTGGGCGAGGCTGCTACAGACTTAGGGCGATCTTTTGGCGATGACTAGGATCTCCAGCTAAGACAAGTACCAAGCACAGTTACGCGCTAGAATGCCCAATCTTGTTACAGTAAGAACAAATCAAGGTCCCTACCACGAGTGGCGCCGCCGAGGTAGAGGCTTACTACCACGATTCTCGAGACGGACGCTATACGTCGCGGTGCTTATTCGACCACCATTGCGGCGGTTGCCACGATAGCGGGCGGATTCGAATGGCGACCTCTAGGTCGCTGCGGCTAACTGGCGAAAGCTTACCTGGCTTACACTGGTGCTCCTCAATGTCTTGTCCGATCTCATAAGCACGATCCACCTTTTCCGTGTCTGCACGGTAGAGATAACAACTGCTTTATACTCGGTGCTTGACCCTTTCACGAACCTTTGGGTCATGTGTTTCTCATCCGGCCGAGATGTGCACAATAGCGGGACAACTCGGTGAATTTAGAAGAATCTTGGGCTATAGACATAGATCCCCGCTCTAGTTCACGGAACTCTTCTCTCTCTCCGTTGTCTAACCACATTAGGCACGTGCTAAGCCCTAAACTCGTCTCAAAGGTAGGCCACCGTGCTGCACCTCGGTTCAACTCCCGACTAGCAGTAGAACTTCCCACTGATGATTGGCGGCTCCCTCTTATAGCGGCTAACACCACCTTTCTTTCTTCATCTCATGCGCCTAGAGGCGCAAAGATCTTCAAATCCTCAAGCCATAACTTCGGCTATACTAGCATCCGCCTCTCCCTCAAAAGATGGAGCTTCGCTTCATCTTCAAGAACCTCTCAAGAATAGCATTGATTATTCCGTGTTTCTAGCTTAGGTGGTACAACATTACGTGGTGGCGACACTCTCGCATCTCTGCCTCTGGGTTGAGGTGGAGGTACATTCTCGACCCGGCCAAGCCCGAGCCATCTCGGTCATAAACTCCTCTCATGCGGCGATACATATCCGCCATCTCGAGCATTCATATACCAGCTCGACCACGTGCAAGTGGAGCTGGTGGCAACTACGCCTCGGGCTCATCGGGGTCCTACTCTCTGGAGTGCCTGCCCTCGCCGCTTACACCAGACTCTTCTAGGAACCACCATTAACACCTATAAGAATTCGCTTCGGCGTTAGAACGCTCACACAAGAAACCAACCTACCTAGGCCATGGAACCTATCTGGCCGAGCTAAACCTATAAAATAGCTCGATATTAAGCGTGGCGACCCGACCCAGGGCCCGAGGTGGAACCGCTGGTGGGTCGCCCAAATAGGAAACAAGGGGGAAACATAAAACATGCAAGGACTTAATTTAAGAAAAAGCGTGACAAATCAACATTAGACGTAACACGCCTCGGCACTAAGACTAAAAGGCCGGAATTTTAAAAACATTTCTGATATAATAGTTAAGCAATTTAAACCAAGTCATCGGTGACACTACATGCGGAACCCAAGCTAACAGCTTTATGGACAAGAATTAAATAAGAGCTAAAAGGATGCTCGCGGCGGCAAGACTTATACGTGAAGTGAACTATTAACAAGATAACCAAGCTCTGGCTTACACAATGCCTAGGCATCAAAATGAATACAAATACTACAAGTGTTAAACTACAAGTAGCTAATAAAAGTAACAAGTTCAAGTTCTATACATATTCCCAAGCATAGTCTAATTGACTTGCTTTAACCCATCGCCCTTGCAAAATAATATAAAGGGGGGAGAGGACATCTAAACCACCTCTTCAACCGCAACGCCGGACCAAAAGAGGAATAAAGGAGTCACGAACACCGCAAGCCTCGGGCGGGACGCTTACTAGATCTAAAAAGATAAAGGGGAATGGGTAAGTCATAAAGACTTGTAAGCTATCAATCATGCATGTCATGGCAATATGCAACATACAAGGCAATATATCTTCACATAAGCATAGAAATCATATATCCAAGATGCACATTGTTTCACATAGGTGCTCGTAATTAAATCACATAGGATAAGGATATATGGAGAGCCGGGCCGCTACGTAGTTCCTCGCATACCGCGTTATCCGGAATGTGAGGTGTCGATGTGTGTGAGTACATCGACCTTCCGAGGAGATGCCCGGATAGACACCAATGATGCTCTAATGGTTGCAATTAGGGGCTTACTCCACCGTGGGCCACGGTGGGCGTGTGTGAACAAAGACGGGTATGCCAGTTTGGACTCATGCAAATGCCAAGTAGTGTTTACTTAACAAATTCTCAAGTAGAGAACGAGGTTGAAGAGCGATCTCGCTTCATGACAAGTAATTATTCTCTCAATAAATCAATAAATCAGTAGGATTGAGTTCGACGACAAAAGCGAACTCAACATGTCAACTAGGCATTCTATTATATGACATTTAAATCAAGCATGGTAATCAATCCAATTCAAGAGTCTAGAATTATTATTCTTAGTGAAACGCATTTAGAACGTCGTAGGGATTGATCATTGAGCCGGTATTGTTCAATGGCTCACTAAAATAGACTCGGAAGTCGTGTCTACAAATTCATCCAATAGAGTTAAAAACACTAATTGTATAAAAAACTCTTTTCTAAGTTCTCGTATAGGATAGACTAGGCCATTAATCCAAATAACCCTAGCCAAAATTATCATCAATTCAATATTTCATGGAACCCTAGAAATCATAATTCCTAAAAGTCAATAAAAGCTAATGGTCCAAAAACAATAGTTATTCCTAAGGAGGCATAGAACACTTTTAATTCTAGGCTTAGGACCAAAACAACAAGATGAATATATCATTCAAAATTCCTAAAATCTCAAATCATCCTAAAACATGATATAACATGGCAAAGGTATGAGAGACATGAAAGAAGGGGGATAGCATGGCATTTCTAGCATACATCCTAAGGGGAATCAATAGCTTACCTTATTCGAAATCCAATTGTTGCATGCTAAAACAAACCAGAGATTATTAAACTAGAGGAGAAGAGCTTCGATTCGGTGGTCTCGGATTGAAAAACGGATGGACCGAGCTCCGGCAATCAAGCAAACAAGGTAGAGCTCCCAAGCTTTCTCTCTAAGAACCCAGCTCAACAATGGTGGAATGAGGGAAAAATGGCTGATCAGTTGGAGGTTAGGGATGATGAACTCACTAAAAGAGTCAATCCAAGATTAGAGTTATGAGGCTTCTCATTGGTGGATGAAAGAGTACCCTTGATTAAAACACATAAGGGCTGAAAATAGGCTAAAATAAAAGGGTCGGGGGTCAAGTTGGGGGCTCTGGGTCGTACAAAGGTCGTGAGGACAAGACTCAACAGGATTCAAAATCCCGTAATTGAGATCTGATGACCTGACCTGCGGTCGCAAGGTCATCTCCACCTTGCGAGGGCAAGGTCTCAGAACTCGTTTCCCAAGCCGCTTTACGCCTTGCGATGGGCAAGCCAAACCACCTGCGAGGGCAAGGTCTCCAGATTGAAAAGCCTTCAAATTTGGCCTAGAATGAACCCCAAACAACCCAAGTAATTCAAGGGGGTAAACCAACACTCAAAGCACGAGAAGAACATGTCCGAACATCACCCGAAACAAGGAGGAATGAAGGGCGAAACTCGCAACGAACATCCAACGAATCAATGACAAGTTAAACAAAGATACAACAAGCATGAATGAACATTCTTAAACATGTTTAAGACTAGGATACAAGGTCTAGATCCGTTAACATCTCAGTTAACATCTCACAGTCAAAGACACAAACGAGGCAAGGAAAGACAAACCGAGAGACCACTCAAAGACAAACGAGGCAGGAAAGACAAGCAGAGACCACAGAGTCAAAAGGTCAAATGAAGCAAGAAGGCTTCGAAGGCTTCAACCGAACTACAATCAACCAAGCATACAATGACCTAGATTGAAGTTATAAAACATGTTATAAAGGTACTAAGGCTCTAGTAGGACTTAGTTAAGTGCTAAGACGATACACGAAGCAGGTATAACAAGGCATCCAACATATAGAGGGCATACAAGCAACTATGAACATGGTTGACCTAATGCGAGCATGGTATGAACAATATGGACTCTTAAACATGTTAAGACACATAATGAACATATTAATTAAGTATAGGAGACATGTTATACAAGTAATGGGTTTGGGTTCTCACAAGTACGACGACCAATTCTTTCCAGGGTTTATACCAGATTACGCAAATGACCGGTACAACAACCAGTTCTTTCCAGAGTCTATACCAGATTATGCAAATAACCAGCACGATGACGGTTCTTTCCAGGGTTTATATCAGAATATGCGAACGACCGATCCACTGAGCCGAGTTTTCGGGGGTTTATATCGAATATCGCGACATCACCGACGACACTGACCCGATTTTCGGGGTTTATATTAGATTATGCGAACGACCAGTACGACGACTAGTTTTCAGGGGTTTATATCGATTATGCGAGCGACCAAGACGATGCAACCTTGATTCTTTCTGGGGTTTATACCAGATTATGCAAATGACCAGTATGACGATTAGTTCTTTCCAGGGTTTATACCAGATTATGCAAATGACCAGTACGACAACCAGTTCTTTCCAGGGTTTATACCAGATTATGCAAATAACCAGTACAACGACCAGTTCTTTCCAGGGTTTATACTAGATTATGCAAATGACCAATGACACGACCGGTTCTTTGGTTTATACCAAATTATGCGCGACGATCTGACGACCAATTTTCGAGGTTTATATCGATTATTCGAGCGATCAAGACGACGACTAGTTCTTTCTAGGATTTATACCAGATTATACAAATGACCAATACGACGACCAGTTCGTAGTCACATAAAATTATTAAGTATTTTTACAATTTTTTCTCCTAGTCACAAAAAATTATTAAGTATATTTACAATTTTTTATATTGTTTCTCATACGATCAAAAAAATATTAAGTATATAAACAATTTTTTCTTGTAGTCACAAAAAATATTAAGTATTTTATGACGAACCAATAGTACTTTCAATTTTCTACATTTCGGGTTTATATCACATAATTAACTTATATATATATATATATATATATATATATATATATATATATATATATATATATATAATATTAATATATTTTTTCTCTTAGTAACAAAACGACGACAAATCATTTATTTATTTTTGTATTTTTTTTCAACCAAAATAAAATCCAGGGTTTATTTCAGCTGTTCCCTCCATTCCCTTCCCCTGTATCTCTCCATATACACCGAACAAACAAACAAAGACGAAGGAGGAGCCCTACGAACATAAAATCAACACAGCAAAGGTTCTTAATCACCCAAAATCAAACTTTCTCAATTGGAGTGAACAACAACCGAGAAACAACAACGCATAATCTGCTACACCCCCAAATCAATTCTAGATATGTCGAGCTTCATAGGTTTGAAATCTCGTTCTTTTGTCTTATATTTTGAAGTTATTTCTAGGGTTTGAAATAACTCAGGTTTTAAATTTATATGTGGTTTTGAACGAACTTAGGGTTTCAATTCCTTAATACAATTTATAAACTCAGATAAATTTATAAACTCAGATAAATTGCAAATATATACAAGAATCCCGAAATTGCTACATTGTTCGGGTTTTGTACCCGAACATTCATTATTATGTTTGGTTTGTACACCCGAACATTCATGAATATGTTCGGTTTGTACACCCGAACATATATGAAATTTTATGTTTTATTTATTTATTTATTTAATGGTTTGTATCATTGATCATTTGTACCTATATTGTGTTTTACTTTATATTTGCAAGGAAGGCAACAAAGGCTCTTGGGTTTGGGAGTAAACAACTAACAGCCCCCTCCAGGGAAAGACCAACGGCCGCCAATAGACAAGCACAACTATTACAACGTGAAAAAGATTTACAAGTAAAAAAAGATGAGACATTACGGGTAAACAAATACCGCGTACACCTAGACGATTTTCAGTTGCATAATCAAGAACAACAACAACAATCTGAAGAGGAAGAGGAAGAGGAAGAGGAGGAGGAGAGGGAAGTGGACGAGGACGAGGACGATAACGATGACGATCACGAGGACGAGGAAGAGGAAGAGAAAGAGGCAAAGGAAGATGAATATGAAAATGAAGATGAAGAGGATGAGGAAGAGGAGGTTGATGGATGTGGACCAAATATAAAGACATTGTTAATCACATACGTCGATCATGTTGCCTTCTATCGTGGATGTATATGTATGGACACCATAGTTGAGCCATACCATCCAGAGAGATTTTTTTAGGCAATTTGGGTTTATACAAACAATTCCAACAACGCCAATTGCTCACGACACTCCCAATAGAGGACTTGCAAAAGACCGAGTTATGTGGTTGACGCTTACAAGATTGTGGAACATGCTTAACACGTATATTTTATCAGATGACGATCTTGGTCCAAGGTGCCGATGACCTGGTCAGTATGAACTTGGTTATCTCACGTGGTTCAGGCAACATTCTCATCCATTTGTCCAGAACCCTACTAACAGATCCACATTACCACGGTGGTCCCTCTTACCGCGAATATGTATGAGTACATGGTCAAAGAAGCACGTCGTATTACAATGCTATTCTCAGATCAATGGAGACAAGGAGACATGAGCATTCCATATGACTATTTGGGGAATTTACTTGTTAGAGTGAATTGTACACTATATGGTGTACCTTACGAAGAACCCCCCAATATTATGGCTCAATCCACTAGCTAGGCAGGGTAATCTCGTCGGAGGCAACGTTGATGTTTATTATTTATATTTGTGGTTGTCCAGATTTGAGACAAAGATTAGAGATTTCAAACTAATTCTCTTCTATTGTCATCAGATAAGTATTTGTACTCATGATAATAATACTTAATCTATTGTAATTATGATAGATAAAAAAATCATGGTAAAGCAAAAAAAGACATGGTAGATCAAAAAAAGTCATGGTAGATAAAAAAACGTCATGGTAGATCAAACAAAACCATGGTAGAGCAAAAAAATTCATGGTAGATAAAAAAAACCATGGTAGATCAAACAAAACCATGGTAGAGCAAAAAAAAGTCATGGTAGAGCAAAAAAAAGCCATGGTAGATCAAAAAAAGTCATGGTAGAGCAAAAAAAGCCATGATAGATAAAAAAAAGTCATGGTAGATCAAACAAAACCATGATAGAGCAAAAATAGTCATGGTAGAGCAAAAAAACCATGGTAGATCAAAAAAAGTCATGGTAGAGTAAAAAAAGTCATGATAGATAAAAAAAGCCATGGTAAAGCAAAAAAAACCATGGTAGAGCAAAAAAAGTCACGATAGATCAAAAAAAGTCATGGTAGAGCAAAAAAAACCATGGTAGATAAAAAAAGTCATGGTAGAGAAAAAAAGTCATGGTAGATCAAAAAAAGTCATGGTAGATCAAACAAAACCATGGTAGATAAAAAAAAGTCATGGTAGAGCAAAAAAACCATGGTAGAACAAACAAAGTGATGGTAGATAAAAAAAACCATTGTAGAGCAAAAATAGTCATAGTAGAGCAAAAAAAGTCGTGGTAGAGCAAAAAAAAGTCATGTTAGATCAAAAAAATCATGGTAGATAAGAAAACCATGATAGATAAAAAAAACCATGGTAGAGCAAAAAAAGTCATGGTAGATCAAACAAAACCATGGTAGATAAAAAAAGTCATGGTAGAGCAAAAAAATCATGGTAGAACAAATAAAGTCATGGTAGATAAAAAAAGTTATGGTAGAGCAAAAAAAATATGGTAGATCAAAAAAAGTCATGGTAGAGCAAAAAAAGTCATGATAGATAAGAAAAAAGTCATGGTAGATCAAACAAAACCATGGTAGATAAAAAAAAAAGTCATGGTAGAGCAAAAAAAAATCCATGGTAGAGCAAACAAAGTGATGGTAGATAAAAAAAACCATGGTAAAGCAAAAATAGTCATGGTAGAGCAAAAAAAAACCATGGTAGATAAAAAAAAAATCATGGTAGAGCTAAAAAAGTCATGGTAGAGCAAAAAAACTATGGTAGATAAAAAAAAGTCACGGTAGAGCAAAAAAAGTTATGATAGAGCAAAAAAACCATGGTAGATAAAAAAAGTCATGCCAGATCAAAAAAAGTCATGATAGAGCAAAAAAAGTCATGGTAAATCAAAAAAAGTCATGGTAGATTAAAAAAATCATGGTATAACAAAAAAAGTCATGTTAGATAAAAAAAAGTCATAGTAGATCAAATAAAATCATGGTAGAGCAAAAAAAAGTCATGGTAGATAAAAAAAACCATGACAAATTAAAAAAAGTCAGGTAGAGCAAAAAATGTCATGGTAGATAAAAAAAAAGTCATGGTAGATAAAAAAAAACCATGGTAGAGCAAAAAAAGTCATGGTAGATAAAAAAAAATCATGGTAGATAAAAAAAAGCCATGATAGATAAAAAAAAAACCATGGTAGAGTCATAAATGTCATGGTATATTAAAAAAACCATGGTTGATCAAAAAAAGTCATGGTAGATCAAAAAAAGTCATGGTAGATTAAAAAAAAAACAATGGTAGAGCAAACAAAGATATGGTAGATTAAAAAAAGCCATGGTAGAGCAAAAAAAAATAATGGTAGACCAAAAAAAACCATGGTAGATCAAAACGTTCGGCTATAGTACCTGAACATTTCGTTACCTGTTCGACCGTGTGACCCGAATTTTCATACAATGTTTTTTACCTGTTGGTGCAACTTCAACACCCCCATATCCAGTTATATTAAGCATATATGAATATCTGAAAACATAACACAATAAAATAATCAACACTTGTTGGTGCAAGTCCAACATTTCAAACTGTTACTACACAACAAATACACTAAAGCTGATTTATAGAATTTACAATTTAAAAGTTGATTACATTTGCACAAACTATACATTTCAAGGAGAATTTTATTATAAATATTACATTTCAAGGAGAATATTCAGGGATCAAAGTTATCACAAAAAGTATCAATGGTAAACTTTTCCCTCCACTTTGGAACTCCTTTGACATTTACTTTAGCTGGGGATTTATCGAGCGTCAAATACTCAATATACTTTAGTGCAAGTATCCCACAGTTACCCATGTGACACATTCAAAACATAAATTAGATATCGAGACAAATAAACATATAATATAAAATATATCAATAAGATTACTCACGACTTCAACTGTTCGGGTATTGTGGTATCCCGACCACAAGTAAGTTTTTTGCCAAAGTTCAGTTCAGCTAGGTCTGCAATGCGTGGGATCATCTCCAAAAAAGGCATGATTTCTTTTTTAAGATCCTTTGATGTTGTAGCATTTCTATCTGAATCATATATGATGATCCTTGCATCTTTTAAATGGAGGTCTCCAACAATCCAATGATCACATACGCAGATTGGAAAGTATACATGACTACATTCAGTCCATGCTTTGCCAAACCACTCAACACCCTGATATCTTCCCCATTTACCCGTCGCACACTCTAACATAACTAATGATCCTCGTTAATTTCCATTTCATTTTGACTTAGAAAATGCGAATACTGGGTGGTCACTAGCATTTGAAATGACAAATCCATAATACACCGGTCATTTTGTCTTCCAAATGACACGGGATATGTTGCCATTCTTATCTGCATAAGAACCAACACCATATCCACATGATGAAATTTTGAATAGTGCCAAGTTTTAGGATCACACAATAACTAAAAATAATCAAGTAATACTTGCAAGCAAGTAATTAATTAACTTACTTTGTCTGATAGATATGCTTTGGGTTTTGAAAAAACTTCAAACCATCTTTTGTTACACTTATATCCACGCCGTATAACAAAATCGCTATGGACAAAAAATAAGTAATTAAGACGTTTAATAATGATAACAATAAATAAAAACTTTACTTAATAAATCTACTTGAATATTCTCACTTTCCATTCGTAACACTTATCCAATCCATCATCAATTGTTCCTTTCCCGCACCAATCTCAAGGCAATCGGTTGGTATATCTCCATCTACAAATACCCTCGCCAATCGTAGAGAATTAATGGGGTCAGGTAGCATCGTTGTGTAGGGAGAAGACGCGTGGACTGATGGTTTTCTACCCCTCTTCTATCCCGTCTGCAACATATTTGCAGACTCGACCTCTTTCCTTTTTGTACCCTTACCTTTTCCCCTCTAATAAACGAAATCAATGTCCTTTACCCTTGCTAACATCTTGGTCACACTTCCGATAGTGGGAGAGACAAGTATGGTAGTGGGAGATGAAGAGGAAATCGGAGGGGGAAGGGGAAGGGGAAGGGGAATGGAAAATGTGCTAGTAGGAGAGGCAGTGGTAGTGGGTAGTGAGAGAGAAAGAGGTAGTGGGAGATGGTGTGGTAGTGGGAGAGGCAAAAGTACTAGGAAGGGGAAGTGTGGTAATGGTAGTGGCATGAGAAAGTGTGGCAGTAATGGGAAGGGGAGAGGTAAGTGTGGTGGTGGCAGTGACAGGGGGAGGGGGAAATGTGGTGGTAGTGAAGGATGTGTTAGGAGTGGTGTTGGGAGTATGAGTAGGAGTCCACATCCTATTTTCATCGCGGGAGAATGGTGCATGTTCCCTCAATTCCTCTATCATTGCCATTGCATTACACTGCCATTTAAAACAAAATTAAGTAAGTAGGTAAAAACGAATAAATATCACAAATACTTACTCAAAACCATAACAGAAAAAATTTACCACTTTTTTATCCAAAGCGGAGACCTCATTCCTCAACCCACTGATTTGAATGCTTTGTTGATCAATCTTTTGGTTCAACTCCCGTAACATATCAAACATGGAAATAAGCATGCCATTAGAAGAAGTGGTGGCATGAGTTTCACTACGTCATGGTGGGGAGTGGTTTGGCAATGAGTGGTCTCGTGGGGACCGGACTGGGGAGGAGTTGCGTGGTGACGACCGTTGGGCTTCATCGTTGCGTGGTGGAGACGGTTGGGCTTCATCGTTTCTAGAATTTTCAGCCTCAACATCAAATGATGTTGCCCAAACTTCACCAAAACGCTGCTGAAAAGCAAGAACGTAAGGCTCATTTTGTTCGGCCGTCGTCGGGGTCAATGGAACAAGAACACCATCTTGGAAATTGATCAAAAACAACTTCATTAATCAACAACTATACAAACAAAATTAAATTTAAGAAAACTATCACAAAAATTGAAAACATTTACCCAATTTACATCAATTTTTCAATTATTTCATGGAACTTAGGATTTTTTTTGACTCCCATTTGCACATTCTTGGAAGAATGGCCACATCATCATCAGATGTAATGGTTGAGAGTTGAAATAGATCTCGAAATCCATTAAATTCACCAAACATCTCAAATGCCCAAACCTACAAATAAGTTACATGTTAGAAACATAAAATAATTAGCTAATTAATATAAATTTTAGAATATTTCAAATTACAATTGTTTATGTCAGAATGTCTGAACAGAAGCTATAGCATACATTCGTAGTTGTATGCGTTTTTCAAACAATATTTTTAATCGAATTTATAAGGTACGAATATGACCTTGTCCCCCATGGATATATGTTAAACAACTCCAAATCATCAACAATATCCAAAACAAGCATGTCAATTGAAGTATTCGTTTCCTTAGCTCTCAATACGAGACTCATATATAGTGCTAAGCCCAATTTATATTTATCATCCACATTATCGCATTGTCAAATCTTGTTTTCAAAGCGATTGCTTCACTTGCTCAGTACCATTATATATTGATTGACCAACCTCTTCGTAGTTGGAATTCGTTCGAACAATCTTCTTCCAATCAGCCAAATTTGATTAAGGTGTAGTCGGATAATGAAAATCTTACATTTTCCCACCTATATGAAACCACAGTTCATCCTTTCTCCGGGTGGGTGATGAATCAAGAACATAGCAAATACATGGAACAACACATTGCTCCTCTTAATATTTCTATTGATGGTACATAGTTTTCCAAACACATAATTCCTAAACAATTCTTTGTGTGAGATCGTCAAGATTTGAATAGACATAATCAACTACTTTGATCTTCTGCAAGCGATCTTCACATTTTACCATTAATCTTTTTGGGTTAAATACAATGTCATTTTGTCTGTATTAGAAGCATAAAACATTAAATATGAATTAAAACACAAACATATCATCTATAACTAAAATTGAGTCGTATTATAAACATAAAACATTAAATATTAAAATTTGAGTAATGTTCGGTCAGACCACGAAAATTCTAAAGTATGTTCGGTTACCAAACGATGAAATGCAAGGGGCTAAATGTCAAAAAGAGCGCAGGAAAAGGACCTGGCGCCACCCCTCCCTCTTGGCGCGGCATGAAAGCCTTTATGGGTGGCGCCAGCACGCTATGCTGGCTCTTGCCTCACAGTACAATCTCTCCAGCCGCGCGGTACAAGCCGAGATAAAGCAAGTGAGAAATCTTAATGATGAAGGAATCCCAATCTCGGCCTATAAATAAAGAGGCTCGGCTTGTGAAAATTCACTCCGCCTACGATAAATCGCACAGGTTAACACACCGCCGAAAGTTTACGCAGTGAGTTCGAGAGATAAATGCATGAGAGTTTTCCTCCTCTAAGCCTCAAAGTTCGAGTCAAATCTCTACCAAACACAAAACCAACCAGTCAAAGTGAAACCTAGTTGCCAAGTTAGAATTCCACCCTATTCCTCAGGTCTAAAAATCCCAAAGAAGCGGTTTGCCTGCCGAATCCGAGACGCCAAATCCATGAAAGCAGCAAGCTGCTCTACCCGATTCGCCGTCGGCAAGCAAACAACACAAAAGCAAGTAGTTGCTCCACCCGGTTCCGAGGCCGAGCAACTTTTAGAAGCGATTCTCTACAGAATCTTTGCAACAACAAAACAACGAAAAAGACTACCTCTCCCGAAAGACGGAGCGGCGCAACCTAAATCTACTAGAAGCTAGTTGAGTGCGGGATAAAGCCCCCACGCTTCAAAAGTAGGCTATTTAAAGTTTTATTTATTTAAAAGTGCTATTTAAGTCGACCAATGTAATAAATATAGCGGTTATGCTAGGATTTCTATAAAAAATAGCACTAAAAAGAGCCATTATTATGGCCAAATATTTGTAATTCTCGAAAGAGGCGCTTTGTTGAGTGATTTTCAATTGATCATTAAATTCTATCGTAGCGTCACGACTATTCGTGTAGTATTTAGGATGTCGATCCCACAAGGACTTTGAATCAAGCAGGAAGAACTCACAATTAAAATTATCTAGACTAATTGATTTCAAGATTTTGTTGTGATGAGTAAATTAAATTAACAAGACTAAATTAACTAAATTAGAATGTAAAATTAGATTTTGGATTAAAAACAATAATTAAAAAGCTTCTAGGATTTTGGTTCACCACAACAATGAATTTATAAATTAGTAACAATCTTTCCGTTCGCGATGAATGTCAAATTATGAAGGTGAATTGTATAAAAATAGTTAATTGCATTCTTTCGAACTACTCTCAACCGTGCCTAGATTAATTTAAATCTGATGTCTCGCTCAATGAATTAAACTAAACTCATTATGTCCTACAATTTTATAAGTGTGGGTCGCGGGATCGCCAGCGCTCGCGTGCCCATGATAGGGGTGCGTGCGTGCGGGATCACGGGGACACCACTTGCTCATTCCATCCTCCCCTTGTTTGGGGAAAGCGAAATTAAAAGAAGCGAGAGGAGTGCTATCTAAAGTAGCGTGTTTAAATACGCCTCGATTGACTTTAGTGAATTTTTGGTCCAATATGGGAGCTTTAGGTTTTCTATGTCAAGTTATCCCTTTTTGGGGATACCGGAATATATAAATACATCACCCTTTCATTCCCATTCTCCCTTTTTTAGGGAAAAGCGGAAAAAGTGCAAGAAAGGATGTTGCGAGGCCCCACTATGGATTTTATGAAAATTTCCTTATGGCCTATCTCGGATCACTATGAGTGCTTTGAGTTTACTACATCAAGTTATCCCTTGTTCGGGGGATACCGGGATATAGAATACATCACCCTTTCATTCTCATTCTCATTTTTTAAGGGAAAGCGGAAAAGTGCAAGAAGGAGTGTTGCGGCCTTGGATCCAAAATGTTTTATAGAGTCGTCATCTTTATTTTAAGGAAAATAAAGAAAACCGAGAGATTGCAAAAAACGAGTTCGGAGGTTAAGTTACGAGTTGGGAAGGTGCTAGGCACCCAATTCGCTCTTTGGTCTCAAAAGCGGTTTTTGTCTAAAGTATTCTTTTGTTATATTTATTAAGCAAATAAACAAAGCATTAAAAGACGGAAATAAAAGCAAATACATCCATGGCTACATTATTTACTGGACTTGCAGCGTCTTCTTACAATAATTACAAATATATTTAAAAATATTTGGCCATAATAACGACTCTTTTACATAGTATTTCCTAACTAAATCAAGGCGGCACTAGCGACTTATATTTTCTACATTGGGCGGGATTTGAAAATAACTTTTATAAAATAAATGCTCTTAAATTTTTTACCTTTCGGGAGCGGGTGTGCTCACTCCT
>JABEVN020004121.1:0-15426 GCA_013146195.2 Codonopsis lanceolata | reverse complement strand
AGAAGCCGGGGTCAAGCGTATACCCATGCTATGGAGGAATTTACGATTTCATAAATAACAGGGGAGTTGATGGACTTGCCTGGAGGAATACTTTCACCTGGTTCGAGGAGAGTCGGACCGGCAATGTTCAAGGCTTGACAGGTTTCTTCTTAGTTCTGATTGGGAGGAAAGGATAGGGTCTTTGTTCAAAGGACTCTTCATAGGTTGCGTCTGACCATTCCCCTATCATTCTTCAGTTTGGGGGTGATAATGGTAGAAGAAAGACTCCATTCAGGTTTGAGAACATGTGGCTGAAAGCTCCTGGTTTTAAGGATTGGGTGAGGTCAAAATGGGATTCTTATGAGGCGGTTGGTAAACCGTGTTTTAGAATTGCTAAAAATTGAAGCTTCTAAGGAAGACCTCAAAATTTGGAATAAAGAGGTGTTTGGGAGAATAGAAATCAGAATTAAGGAAGTTATGGAGGAAGTCAAGTGCTGGATGCAAAGGAGGAAGGATCTTTAGAGGAATCAGAAGTAGCACGTCGTGAAGAGCAAAATAAAGATTGCTCATCGGTGAAGAGATAAGGCTGGAGACAAAAATCCGAGTCTTGTGGCTTAAAAGAGGCACAAAAATTCCAAATTCTTCCATAAGATGGCTAATGCGCACAAAATTTCAATCAGATTAATAGGCTGAACATTGATGGTTTAGTGACGGAAGATGAGAATCAAATCGTAGAGGCTTTGTAGAGTTCTACCAAAGTTGTTCTCGGAAGATAGTGGGAGAGTCTTTGGATATAGGAGGGATCACGTTCAATAATGTACGATTGAGGAGGACAGGAGTTTCTTAGAGCAAAGTTTTAATGAAGAAGAAGTGGTGGAGGCTTTGGGCAGTTTGAAAGGTGACAAGGCCCCGGTGCCCCGATGGTTATACCCTTGAGTTTTTAAACATTCTTTGGGAAGTGGTTAGAAATGATGTTATGGAGGTCTTCGCTCTTTCTTTGAGGAGGAAGGATTCGAGAAAAGTCTTAATACATCGTTTATTGCTATTATTCCCAAAAAGAAAGGCCGGAGGAGTATAAAGACTTGAGACCTATAAGCCTCATTGGCGGCATATATAAGGCGATCTCAAGTGTGCGTCAACGAGAATGAGGAAAGTGATTTGCAAAGTAATCAGATTCGGATGCATGCTTTTGTGGGTGATCGTCAGATTGGAAGCGACTTTGATTGCAAATGAAGTGGTCGATTCGAGGTCGGAGCGGAGTGCCGGGGATTTTGTGCAATTTGGATGTGGAGAAGGCCTACGATCATGTTAGATGGGAATTTTGATTTATATCTTGGATAAAATGGGTTTCGGAGAAAAATGGAAGAAGTGGATTTTATTACGCATTTCTGATCGGGTTTTCGGTTCTTATTAATGGTCAGCCTGAAGGTTTTTTCTCGAGCTCGAGAGGTTTGCGTCAAGGGGACCCACTTTCTCCATTCCTTTTCATTGTGGTCATGGAGGCCCTCAGTCGTCTCATTGATAAGACAGTTGCAGGAGGCTTCATTAAGGGCTTCGAGGTGGGTAATGTTCATGGTCGGAGTGTCACTATTTCTCATCTCCTTTTTGCCGATGATACCCTAGTTTGCTGCGATGCAGTTAGTGATCAGTTGGGCTGCCTTCGTCTTATTTTGCTGATTTTCCAAGATCTATCGGGCTTGAAGACTAATGTGTCGAAATGTGAGTTAATTCCCATAGGTGGAGTGGATAATGTGGAGGCTTTAGCCTCGTTCTTTGGCTGCAAAGTTTCTAATCTTCCTACTTCATACCTAGGATTACCTCTTGGTTCGTCTTTTAAGAACAGAAACGCGTGGAATTCAATATTGGATAGATTTGAAAGGCAGTTGGCAGGGTGGAAAAGACGATTCTTATCAAAGGCAGGAAGACTTACTCTTATTAAGAGTACTCTTTCTAACCTTCCCACTTATTTCCTATCAGTATTTATAGCCCCTGTCTCAGTTTTAAAAAGGCTTGAGAAGTTAGAAAGAGATTTCCTTTGGGAAGGAGACAAAGAGAAGGGGAATTATCATTTAGTCGAGTGGGAATCAGTGTGCTCTAACAAGGAGAGTGGGGGTCTTGGAGTTAAAAATCTCAGATTGTTCAACAAGGCTCTGTTGGGCAAGTGGCTTTGGAAGTTTCTAGTGGATAAAGAGGCGTTATGGAGGAGGTTAGTGGTGAGCAAATATGGTGCGGGTGATCATCTTTGGTTTCCAAAGAAAGTTCGATCTCTCGGCACTAGCGTGCGGAAAGGAATTATGGGAGTATGGAATGTTGTCCAGCGTGTTCATCAAATTCGAGGTAGGGCAAGGGAATCAAATCGGGTTACGGAAGGACTTTTGGTGAGGTACAAATACCTTGCCTGATGTTTCCTAACCTTTACAACTTGGCAAAGTCAATAAGGAGGAAATGGTGAGTTCTTTGGTGGTCAATCAAGGGGAACAGATTTATGGAGTCTGTTTTTGCAGATATCGCACGCATGATTGGGAAATTGACGACGAAAGATCAGTTCATGGATCTGCTCCAGGGTTACAAGAGACAAGATTTGAGTGAAGATAAAATCATCTGGGAGGCTTCTAATAACAGATTGTTTTCTGTTAGATCTTTCTACTCGAAGTTGATTGAGAAGGAAAAAAGTTTATTCCCTTGGAAGGTAATATGGAAACATAAAATCCCGATAGGGTAGCTTTTTGTTTGGGAAGCAGCCGGGGTGTCATATTGAGGGAAAATTTGAGATCCGGGGTTTGACTTATGTTAATCGGTGTTACATGTGCATGTGCAAAGTGAAGAGGAGGATGTAAATCACTTGCTGCTCCATTGCTCTATGGTTAGGGAGCTTTGGAACTCCTTTTCTCTCTGCTGATGTTACGTGGGTTATGCCGGGGCGTATTGATACGCTTAGAGGATGGCCTTCCTTTACCGGAATAGAAGGAGTAATTTGGAAGTATGCCCCTCGGCTATTTGGTGGACCATGCGGAAGAGAGAGAAATAGAAGGGCTTTTGAGAACATTGAATCTGATCTTGTAGAAATCAAAAAGTCTTTTCACTTGTATTTGAGATTCTGGTGCTTAACTGTCGACCCAACTTTAGAGGATCCTTTTTGTATTTAGGTTGGGGCCTTTTGATTTGTAGTTTAGTGTATGTATACTTCTTGTGTACAAGGTAGCATCTCCTTTTTTGACGCCTGTTAATAATACTTATACTTTACTTATCAAAAAACAAAGCCTGTGCACTTTGTGTGTTTCTACCGATCTCCCGCGAGGGTAGGTTCCTCCCCTTCGCACTCATAATCTGCGACCTAGAGGAGCCTAAGCAAAGATGACCAAAATCATCCTTTGCGAAGGGGACACAAATCATTACTTTCGTATCTTTACGGCCTTCTTAATTTCTTTGCAGATGCGGTACAAGAGTTCCATATCCCATCCTACATCAGTTAGTGAACAAACCTTTAACAAAAAAGCAGTACAGAGAAAGAGCTGTAGAATACCAATCATAAAGATATTGTTTGTAAACTAATTTTTTCATGATATGAACCTGATCCTCGAGAATTATTCCTGCAAACCCAGCTCTTATATATCCATTGACAGTTCTCTTGACATTCATGGCGTTACCATATCCATTATCCCCATCCCCAATGATAGGAATAGTCACAGCTTCTGTAATCTGTCGCCCTTGATCCACCATTTCTCCATAAGAAATAAATCCAGTGTCTGGCAAGCCTAACCGAGCAGCTGATATTCCGAAACCTAACGATGCCACAGTATACCTTTGAGAAAGTTAGTTCATCAAATCAGCAAGAAAGAAATTAAAACTATCCCAAGTACTAAGGTGAAATAGCAACAACAAAAATTTGATGACAGCAAGAAAATAAAACATTAAATCAAAAACCCCCTCTGATAAATGAAACTTAGAAACTTAAATATCTATAAACCCAAGAGCAAAAATTATAAATAAATAATTGGAGGACCACTCTGGTCCATAGTAGATATAATTAGTGTAGTACTTATTAACCATTGAATTTTCAAAGCATTCCTAACACGATAATCAGAAGTTACAAGCATATGCATGCATATCTCAGATGTAAACTAATAGTAACATAATCTAATAGGTGGGAAAAAGGATCAATTTCTGTACACCGTATTAATGTTGCTTTAAGTAAAAAGGAAGTAAAAGGTTTGTTAACTAAGTTACATAACCCCCAAAGACTAATGTATTAGGGAATCAATTGTAAATTAAAGCAAGATTATTAGATTATTAGTGAAAATCATTAGAGTGTCCAACCTCAACTGGAGCGTACCTCTCGTTGTACAAATGCTTCTTGTAAAATCTCCAAGTAGACACAGCGAAGACTGGTGAGAACTAGTCTTGGGGAAATTGAGTGGAGGGTATAGAAGCTGCTTATTATTTGGCACCAGTTTTAAGGCTGGTGTGCTTCTAATTGTCAATTCTCTCATCGGTTAGGAAAGAAAGCTCTCACGTAAATCCTTGTCCCTAGTGGATTGGTTTTCATTTATGTTAATCTTGTACAGTATGTTTTTTCCTTCACCAAAAAAGTCAAGTTCTTTACCGACTATATAGGCATCAAAAACCTCGCTTCCACATGCACATCAGCACTATAATTTTAAAACTAAGAACCCAACACCAAACATTCTAAATGGCTTCTTTTTTTCACAAGTAAATATTATATACCAAAAGGCGTCATAACAGGTGACGCATCCTTTGTAAACTAGAAGTATACCCTAACCCAAACTAAGAAATTGTAAAATTACTAACAAAATCAACATTATAGTGATCAGAGCTAAGCGATAATGTCTCTGAACACCAAAAGTAGATAGTGCGAATCAGCGTGTTCTTCATGCGTTCTTCATGTTAGTTATGGATCATTCTTCATTATCGAACACTCTACGATTGAGCTCTATTAGACATTAAGGGTAGTTTAGTAAATTAGGTAGTAGGGTATTTGTTATATATATGTATCGTTTATTTTGTAATAGAAAGTGTGTGAGCACAGATTGCGACTGAGAAGACGATCGCCCAGTCTGCTCCTCTCTTCTCTCCTTTATTTCTGTTCACATGGTATCAGAGCTGTTGTAAGGAGATTCCGAGACCAAGGTTAGGCTCGGAATAGCTAGTCGACCTGTCTGTGTAAATCGTCTCTGCCGTTTCCATTGAACCTAAGCGCGAGTGGTTCAATCATCTGTTGATCGCAAGGTGCCCTAGGTTTCAGATTTCATCTGATATACAGGCTTAGGTTCAATCGTCTGCCTCTCGGATTCAGAGTGGGTAACTCGAATTTGGTGCCCTAGGTTTTGGATTTCGGATTTCGAATTGGGACACGGACTGGTTGTTCATGACACAACAGAGTTCTTCCCGGTTGAGCGACTGATTTGATACTTGTAGGTTGCTGGTCTAATTTATTTTGTCATTTTGTGGGTATTTCAATGGCTGAGGATACATCTTCGTCGGGACCAATTATGACAATTGTTTCTAATCAAAATAGATTGATTGACATTATCTTGGAGGCAGACGGGTCTAATTTTGTGGAATAAGCGATATTTTGTTCGGTGAATATGGGTGGTTTATTTACGGAAGAAGGACATCTTGTTGAAGATTGTCCTACTGATGCAAAGGTGGCTAAGGTATGGTTGGATGATGACAAGGTGTTGTTTCCGAAGATTGTGAATTGTATTGTGATTGTTGAAGATTGTTCATAAGATTGCTTTATCCTTAGATGAAGTGCTTTGGGTGTGTGATTGGATGGCCAAGGCTTCATCCATCAGAGAGGTTTTTTGGAAGAAAAGAGCAGGGAAACAGCGTGAGGTGATGGTGGCAAAGGAATGGAATATCCATGGTTTTTCTGTGTATTTACGCCAAAGGGGTCGGCAGTCCCACAAAGATCTTCATTCCTGCGGCGACCAAGGATGGAGGTTGGGACATGGTAGCCAGGAAAAATTAGTAGGTTCGCTCTTTCTAAGCAAATACAAGCAGCAGAGGTCGTACAAAGAAGCGGTGGAAATTCCCCTTGGCCCTTTGATTTGAATTGGTTGTCTCCAACAGAGCAATGGATGTAGACACCGACTTGAGATAGAAGAGGACTCTTGTAAAGGTAACATGGACTTCGGATAGGTGCCTTGTAGGATGGGTGGATGGTCTTCAAGGGTATGATCTGAATCGTGATGATGTCCAACGTTGGGTCGATTCTAAATGGAAGTCTCCAAGCGGTATACGAGTTAAGGAGATGAACGTGCCTTACTTCCTCTTCGAATTCCCTTCCAAGGTAGAAGCCTCAAGAATCCTTAACGAGAGAATGGATGATAAACCAAGCTCCGTTAATTCTCGATCCTCGAGACCGTCGAGTCTTGTATTAGAAAGGAGCGCGTAAACCGAAGGAAATATGGATTAGGTATGGGTCTCCTCTTCATTTGTGGGGAATGGAAGTTTTCAAAAAGGATTGGACATTTTTGTGGGGCTTCGTGGAAGCTAAGCAACTCGAAGAGACGAGACTTGAGATGGGCTCGTATCTTGGTGCGGTATTGCGAGACTCTGCCGGCAAGTGTTCGTGATCAAAATGGGGGATAGTGTATTTTCCCCGATTTGGGCTGAAATCGGCGTTTTCTTCAAACCTTTCCAAGGTGACGAGGTGGCGGCGTTAGTGGTGGTAGCTTTCCGACGGCGGGCGAGCCAAGTCAAGGTCGCATAGTCGGGAGTCGAAAACCAGGTCAACGGTCGTTTCTCGCAAATTTTGATGCACACCTAAAAAGCCGGGGAACACGCGGTTTCGAGATTTTGAATTTTAAACCTTCCATGGCTAACGACGTCGTTGGGGGAAGTCGTGGTTTCCAAATGAAGCGTACAAGTGAAAATTACCTTTGGGCTGGAAAAGATAAAGGAGGGCAACAAACAGTAAGAGGCCCAAGGTTCAAAGCAAAGCCCATGAAAAGTATATGGTAGCCCGTAATTATAAGGAGTCTGTTAAGGCGAAACCGGTGAGACCATGGGTGATAAGGCTGGGCCTTCTAATTCGGCTTCTGAGGGGAGCTACCAGTTTCTAAAGGGGTTAATTCGGGCCTAGGCCAAATGAAGGAGAAGGAATTAGTGACCTGGGCAAACCAACTCACGTGGGTTCGTCTCTCAGTTAAAAGCAAGGACCACTCACTATTATTAAGAAAGACGATGGTAAGCAGTATTTCGCACAGCCAGGTCCCGAAGTCCAGAATCATTCCGATAAAGTCAACGGGTTACAAGGGAGGAACTTGGCGACGCCGATAGGAGAGGAAGAAGCACAAGGCGAAAAGAGTGGGGACAATTATTGTTTTGCGAAGGACGTTCATCCTCAGGATTCGAGCAAGACGGACAGTGCTGCTGTAGATGATGAGTTTGAGGTAAGTGGAGAACCGAAGAACGACGATTTCCTCTCTAGCAAAGTCTCGGTGGATACATCAAAGGAAAGGGACTGTTCGTTGAACTCGCAAGGATCGCCGTCTTCCCCAAATGAGGACTGTACAAGGACTAGTAATGTTGGTGGAATGGATAAGGATAAGGTGACGCTCAAGAGTCCAATTCGAAGGTCAGATTTGAGGAGGTAGTGATTTGTAGCCCAATATCGATGATCGACCTCGAGGAGGTTATGGAAACGTAAGAAGCTGGCGTGATGGGGATCCTAACAAAAAGATATGTCTCGTATGGGTGAGTAAGAAGGCTAAAGGAGTCGTGAATTATCTGGGAGTCTACTGTAAAGGTCATGAGGATAAAATTGTGGATATATTAATTAGTTTGTGATATGGATTTAAACTTAATCAGCTGGAATGTATGGGGTTTGAATAATTTCAGAAAAAGGCGCAGATAGTCAAGGCAGCTCTTAGCGAGATGGAAGCCTTCGTAGTATGTTTACAAGAGACCAAAATGGACTATATGGACAGAAATCTAGTGAATAGCATAGAGGATGTCGGTGGATGGACTGGGTTCATTTAGATGCGATTGGAGCCTGCGGGGTGTTGTTATGTGGGACGAAGAAGTCTATCTATGGAAGATCATGTGTTAGGGATTTCTCGCCGTGTCTATTTAAGCGGGTAATCAATGACTCTCGCTGGGTTTTCTCTCGAGTTTATGGTCCTTGCTCGACAACAACCGGTCAAATCACGGGCTGAATTGAATTCATTAGACTTAAATGGAATCATCCGTGGTGTGTGGGAGGTGATTTTAATGTGGTTCGCTTTTCCCTGTGAGAGAAGCCGGGTCAATCGTATACCCATGCTATGGAGGAATTTAACGATTTCATAAATAATGTGGAACTGTTGGACTTGCTCCCTCGAGGGGAACACTTTCACCGGGTTCCGAGGAGGGTCGGGCGGCTGAGCGCAATGTTCAAGGCTTGACAGTTTCTTATTAGTTCGATTGGGAGGAAAGTATAGGGGCCTTCGCTCAAAGAACTCTTCCTAGGTTGTGTCCAGATCATTCCCCTATAATTCTTCGCTTGGGGGTGATAATGGTAGAAGGAAAACTCCATTCAGATTTGAGAACATGTGGCTGAAAGCTCTGGTTTTAAGGATGGGTGAGGTCAAAATGGGATTCTTACGAGGCGGTCGGTAAACCGTGTTTTTGAATTGCAAAAAATTGAAGCTTTTAAAGGATGATCTCAAAATTTGGAATAAGGAGGTGTTCGGGAGAATAGAAATCGAATTAAGGAAGTTATGGAGGAAGTCAAGTGCCCGGATGCTAAGGAAGGGGAAGGATCTTTAGAGGAATCGAAGCAAAGACGTCATGAAGAGCTTAAGCCGAAATCAAAAGATTGCTCATCGGTGAAGAGATAAGCCGGAGGCAAAAATTCAGTGGTCTTGTGGCTTAAAGAGGGAGATAAAAATTCCAAATTTTTCCATAAGATGGCTAATGCGCACAAGAATTTCAATCGATTAGTAGGCTAAAAATTGATGGTTTTGTGACGTAAGATGAGAATCAAATCAAGAGAGGCTTTGTAGAGTTTTACCAAAAGTTGTTCTCAAGACAAAGGGAGAGTGATGGATATAGGAGGGATCACGCTCAATAGCCCGATTGAGGAGGACAGAGTTTCTTAGAGCAAAGTTTTAATGAAGAAGAAGTGGTGGAGGCATTGGTAGTTTGAAAGGTGACAAGTCCCCTGTGACCTAATGGTTATACCCTGAGTTTTTTAAACATTGCCGGGATGTGGTTAGAAATGATGTTATGGAGGTCTTCCGCTCTTTCTTTCGAGGAGGAGGGATTTGAGAAAAGTCTTAATACATCGCTCATTGCTCTTATTCCCAAAAAGAAAGGGGCGTGAGGAGTTTAAAGACTTCAGTGCCCATAAGTCTCATCGCGCCGATATAAGTCGATCTCCGTTCTGCCCAACGTAATGAGGAAAGTGATAGGCAAAGTAATTTCAAATACGCATCATGCTTTTGTGGGTGATCGCCGATTCAGCAATTTTGATAGCAAATGAAGTGGTTGATTCGAGGGTGCGGCTGAGTGCCGTGGATTCTCGTAAGTCGGATACGGAGAAGGCATACGATCATGTTAGATGGGAATTTTTGATTCATATATTGGATAAAATGGGATTCGAGAAAAATGGAAGAAGTGGATTTTATTCTCGCATTTCTACAAATGTTTTCTGCTCTTATCAACGGTCACCAAGGTTTTTCTCGAGCTCGAGAGGTTTGGCCAAGGGGATCCTCTTTCTCCATTCCTTTCATTGTGGTAATGGAGGCCCTCGCCTCATCGATAAGGCAATTGCGTGAGGATTTATTAAGGGCTTCGAGGTGGGTAATGATCATGGTCGGGTGTCTCTATTTCTCATCTCCTTTTGCCAATGACACACTAGTTTGCGCGATGCGTATAGTGATCGCTGGCTGCCTTCGCCTCTTATTTTTGCTGATTTTCCAAGATCTATCGGGCTCAAGACTAATGTGTCGAAATGTGAGTTAATTCCCATAGGTGGAGTGGAGAATGCGAGGCTTTAGCCTCGCTCTTGCTGCAAAGTCTCTAATCTTCCTACTTCATACCTAGGATTACCTCTGGTTCGCTTTTAAGAACAGTAAACGTGTGGAATTCGCTTTGGACAGATTTGAAAGGCGGTTATGTGGTGGAAAAGACGGTTCTTATCCAAGGCAGAAGACTTACTCTCATTAAGAGTACTCTTTCTAATCTTCCCACTTATTTCCTATCGGTGTTTATGCGCCCCTGTCTCGCTTTTAAAAAGGCTTGAGAAGTTAGAAAGAGATTTCTATGGGAAGGTGACAAAGAGAAGGGAATTATCATCTAGTTGAGTGGGAATCTGTGTGCTCTAACAAGGAGAATGGGGGTCTTGGAGTTAAAAATCTCGGATTGTTCAACAAGGCTCTGTTGGGCAATGGCTTTGGAAGTTTCTAGTGGATAAAGAGGCGCATGGAGGAGGTTAGTGGTGAGCAAATATGGAGCGGGTGATCATCTTTGGTTCCCCAAGAAAGTTCTTAATCTCTCTACTACGGCACTCTGGAAAGGAATTACGGAGAATGGAATCTTTGTCAACAGGTTCATCAAATTCGAGGTAGGGTAAGGGAATCAAATCGGCTTACTGAAGGACTTTTGGTGTGGTACAAATACCTTAAAGGGCGGTGATGTTTCCTAATCTTTACAACATGGCAAGTTAATAAGGAGGAAATGGTGAGTTCTTTGGTGGTCAATCAAGGGGTTCGTGATTTATGGAGTCCTCGCTTTTCGCAGAATCTGCATGATCGGGAGATTGACGAGGCGTGGACAGTTCATGGATTTGCTTCAGTGGTTACAAGAGATGCAGGCTTTGAGTGAAGATAAAATTATCTGGGAGGCTTCTAGTAACAGATTGTTTTTTCGTTAGATCTTTCTACTCGAAGTTGATTGAGAAGGAAAAAAGTTCATTCCCTTGGAAGGTAATATGGAAACATAAAATCCCCGATAGGGTAGCTTTTTGTTTGGGAAGCGACCGGGGGTGTCATATTGACGGGAAAATTTGAGATCTCGGGGTTTGACTTATGTTAACAGGTGCTACATGTGCAAGAGTTAAAGAGGAAGATGTAAATCACTTGCACTCCATTGCTTCTATGGCTGTGAGCTTTGGAACTCCCTTTTCTTTTCTCACGATGTCCCAGAGCTGGGTTATGCCCGTGATCAAGTATTGATACGCCTGTTTCAGGGTTGGCCTTCCTTTAGGAACCCTAATAGAAGGAGTAATTTTTGGAAGTATGCCCCTCGCCTATTTCGTGGACCATCCGGAAAGAGAGGAATAGAAGGGCCTTTGAGAACATTGAATCGATCTTGTAGGAATCATAAAGTCTTTTCACTTGTATTTGAGATTCGGTGCTTAACCGTCGACCCAACTTCTTAGAGGATCCTTTTGTAATTAGGTTGGGGTCTTTTGGTTTGTAGTTTAGTGCATGTATACTTCCAGTGTACAAGATAGCGTCTCCTTTTTTGACGCTTGTTAATAATACTTATACTTTACTTATCAAAAAAAAAATCAGGCAGCCATGCATATTTCTACAAATCCAGTTTTCCACGAAAGGACTAAGCATATAGAGGTCGATTGTCATTTCATTCGAGAAAAGATCCAACAAAATCTTGTCTCCACCTCATACGTGCGCACGGAGAACAACTTGGCGATATGCCGACTAAAGGCTTGACTAAGTTAAGGGTGGATTATATTTGTAACAAGCTGGGCATGATAAATATATATGCTCCAGCTTGAAGGGGAGTGTTAGACATTAAGGGTAGTTTAGTAAATTAGGTAGTAGGGTATTTGTTATATATATGTATCGTTTATTTTGTAATAGAAAGTGTGTGAGCACAGATTGCGACTGAGAAGACGATCGCCCAGCCTGCTCCTCTCTTCTCTCCTTCTTCTTTATTTCTGTTCACAAGCTCCTTCCAAATTGTCCAGTAAATTCCCAAATGAGCAGTTTTCCATAACAGATTTTTCCTCTTCCCAGCATAGAAAGACCAGCACAAAACAGCTCCTAGTCGATCTCGGCATTAACCAAGGAACCCCAAAGAGACTCAAAAGAAATTCCATACTTCCAATACCACCGGGCAACGAAGAATCAGATGGAAACCTCTTGTGCTTTGTCTGCAGGAAACTAACTTGGTTCAGTGGACAGAAGGTTGATTACGAGTATGGGAGGGAATCAGTGGACCCACTGGGAACATCTGGATGCAATCGGATCAGCAGGAGGTATTCTGGTCATGTTGGATAGTCGAGTTTTGACTCGGGTGGGGTCGGGTTTTGGTGTGCACTCTATCTATTGCCTGTTCATAGGAGTGTCAACCGATTTGCGGTGGATTTTCTAAGGGGGTGTATGGACCTTGTGTGGATGCGGATACAGTAACTTTGTGGGATGAACTGAAAGATGTGTTCCTAAAATGGAATTACCCTTGGTGCATAGTGGGGAGACTTCAATGTGGTCAGATTTCCGGATGAACGTACTGGGGCAAAGGTATTCTCACAGGCTATGACGGATTTCAATAAGTTTATTAATGAGATGGAATTAGTTGATTTACCATTAGAAGGGGGCACGTTTACTTGGGCACGAAATAATATGGGGAAGCAAGGAAGAATCGACATTTTTGGTGTCCATGAATTGGGTTGAGTGTTTCACGGGGATCTCACAATCGTGCCTGCCGAGGGTAGTCTCTGATCATACCCCCTTGCGACTGGAATGTGGAGGGATGGTTCAAGTGAAGTTTCCCTTTCGGTTCGAGATTATGTGGTTAGATCATCCGGATTTTCTAGAATGGTCTAAAGGGAGATCGAACTCTTATGGGGTGGGAATTCTTATGAAGTGACAGGAGATCCTTGCTTCCGGTTTGCTATAAAACTCAAGTTGCTGAAAGAGGACCTTAAGGTGTGGAATAAAGAGGTCTTTGGTAATATTAATTCTAAATTGAAGGAGGCACCGGAAAAGGTGAGACTGTTAGATTAGAAAGAAGGGTTGGGGGGTCTTGGTGTTGAGGAGTCTGCTCGTAGGGTGTCTTTAAAATCAGAAATTCAAGTGTTGCTAAGGAGTGAAGAAATTAGTTGGAGGCAAAATTCCCGGATTCAATGGCGGCGAGAAGGGGACAATAATACGAAATTTTTTCATCGGATGGCGAATGCTCACAAACAAGTTAATCAGATTCGCAAGGTAAGAATTGATGGAGTCATGTTAGAAGATGTAGCTGAAGTTAAGCAAGGCATAGCAGGATTGTACAAAGGGCTGTCTACGGAAAGCAGAGATTGGCATCTTAGGTTGGATGGGGTTCAGTTCAAGTCTCTCAGTGCAGGGATGCACTGGAATTTCCGTTCACGGCGGAGGAGGTTTGGTCTATAGTCAGGAATATGAAAGGAGATAAAGCACCGGGGCCTGATGGTTTTCCTATGGGTTTCTTTTAGTTTTGCTGGGAGGCTATTAAAGACGAGGTGATGGCAGTCTTTCATTTCTTCTATGCTCGCAAGAGGTTTGAAAGGAGTTTAAATGCCTCATTTTTAGCTCTCATTCCGAAGAAAATTGAAGCGAAAGATATTAAAGACTTTAGACCAGTCTGATTGGAGGGGTTTACAGATCATTGCAAAAGTACTTCGTCTCAGGAAGATTTTGGGAAAGCTTATTTCTGAATCTCAACAAGCTTGTGTGGGTGGGCGATGGATCACAAATGCAGTTTTGATTGCAAATGAGGCACTAGATTCGAGGATGAGATGTGAAGAGCCAGGGTTGATTTGTAAACTTGACATCGAAAAGGCCTATGACCACGTCAACTGAGACTTTTCGATGTATAGGTTATCCAGAATAGGTTTTGGTGAATGGTTTGGTGGAGGGAATGGATTCTTTTTTTCATCTCTACGGTGAAATTATCGGTGCTGGAGAACCCATTGGTTTCTTTCCTAACTTGAGAGGTTTACACCAACGAGACCCTCTATCACCGCTTCTATTCATCGTAGTCAAGGAAGCCCAGAGCAAAATCATGGATAGGGCAGTAGCTAATGGTTTCATTCGGGGCTTTAATGTGGGAAGGGTCAGGGTGCGGAGGTGACGATCTCCCATTCACTGTTCGCGGACGATACCTTAGTTTTTTTGGGGCAGAGGTAGAGCAGTTGAGTTACCTTCGTATGGTTCCACTTTTCTTTCAAGCAGCTTCAGGCCTCAAGATCAATATTCAAAAGAGTGAGCTCTATGCAGTCTGTAATGTAGGCAGTGTTGACTCGTTTGCAGCTTTCTTAGGATCCAAGACCGGAAGCCTCCCAACTTCTTATCTCGGTCTTCCTCTTGGAGCTAGGTACAAGTGTAAAGACATTGGGAATCCAGCTATCAAAAGATTTGAACATAGATTGGCCGGGTGGAAGACACAATGTTTATCGAAAGGAGGTAGATTGACTTTAATCAAGAGCACCCTATCCAATTTGCCTACGTATTTCATGTCGATTTTAGAATGCCGATCTCGGTAGTCCAGCGTGTAGAGAAGTTAGAAAGGTACTTTTTGTGGGAAGGTCATTTGGAGGAGCGGAAGTATCATCTGGTTACTTAGGTGGGACGCAGTTTGCTTTAGCCTGAGGAGTGGAGGCCTAGGGATTAAAAATTTAAAGGTTTTCAATCCAACTCTTATTGGGAAATGGTCGGAAATATTTGGTTGACAAGGAAGCCCTATGGAGAAGGGTGCTGGTGGGCAATACGAAGCGAAGATCATAAGTGGGCTCCTAATGAGGTCCAAACCTCGTATGGGACGAGTGTGTGGAAGGGTATAAGGAAAAGATGGGATGTCAGTGGTTTATTTCTTTCAAAGTTGGAAACGGAGAGTTGACCGCTGTGATAGATGGTGTGGTGATAGGGATTTTGCGAAGCCATGTCTTTGTATAACATTGCTGCACATAAGGAGGAAATGGTTGGGTCAGCTCAATTTAATGGTGTTGTTGTGAATTGGAATATAGCATTCATAAGAAATCACCAAGATTGGGAAGTGGATATCATTGGGCAATTTTTGAGTTGCTTACAAACAAGAGGTGACGGTCTTTGGGAGGACACCGCTGTGTAGACAAAGGAGAAGAACTCAACCTTTTCGGTCAAGTCCTTATATCAAAAGCTTACATGCACGAACGTAATATTCCCATGGCAGATCCTACTAGGGTGGGTTTTTTTCATGTGGGAAGCTGCTAATGAAGCTATTTTCCAGTTGCGAGATCAGGATCTGTGGATTTTGTCCTGACGTTATTTCACGTGTCCTGGTGATGTGGGTGATGTCGTGTTCGGTCATTGATTTGCTTCGGGCTTGGTCTTTGTATAAACGGAAGAAGATAAATTCCTTTTGGGTGTTAGCAGTGAGTAGGACTATTTGGAGAGAAAGGAATGCTAGGTTGAGAGCGAAGAAAGGAGCATGGCTGATCTTAAGAATCATTCTCCATCTGTTGTCTTTGGGGTT
>JABEVN020004120.1:0-15432 GCA_013146195.2 Codonopsis lanceolata | reverse complement strand
ATCTTGGAAAGAGTCGGCGATTGCGGAGATCGAGGAGGGTTATGTGCGATGTTTGTATTTGTACTGTCTCATCATTATCGAGAATCAATAGCAACATTCGAGCCTTTCTAGAGCTCTAACAAGTCATATTCATCAAAAGAAACATGCAGATTCTAAAATTTTAAATGAGTTTTCTTTGAAAATGTGAAATGCTTTTGAATGTTTGGAATACCCAGAAAAATTCCTTAAATGCGATTTTGCATCAAATTTTCCTCTATATTCTTTTCCATTATGAAGAATAAAACATTCTGATCGAAGATTTTAAGAAATCCTATGTTTGGGGCTCTTCCTCACTTATTTCATATGGAGTTTTGTTATGAAACTTGTTTACGAGGATACGTGCAGGTAAAGCATCGTTGACGGCTTCGCCGAGAAGTACTTTGAGTTTTGCTTACGGTAGCATAGTTCTTCTTTGCTTCAATCGGTGTTACGTTCTTCGTTCGGCTACACCATTTTGTTGAGGAGTTCGGTTTGAGAAGTTGTGGCCGATCCCGTGGTATCCACGATATCTTTCTACCAGTTGTTCTTGAATTGAGTGCCATTGTTTGATCTTATGTCACTAATGTCTTCAAGCTTTTGAGTTTGAAGTCTTACGAAAGAGCGGTGACTAGATCATATGTCTTATCTTTTGAAGTCATTGTTTCAATCCGGTGAACCTAGGTAGTGAGTCAACTACTACAAGTGTATACTTGTCTCCGAAATCTTATTGTAGTGATTGGTCCAAGATCCATATGCGAAGTTGAAGATGTACGTTTGTTGACAAGGCAGGACTTTCTTTTGAAGGAGAAGACTTGGAAAGTTTTCCTAGTTGGCAAGCTTTACAATACGTCATGATCGGCGGAACACCGTAGGTAGACCTTTGACAAGCCCATTTTTTGGAGTTGGAGGTGGTAGGCCAACATTGCCATAGCCCGGTGTTGTCACGCGACGTTGTTAGCAACTAGGCAAGGCTTGAGAATCTCCTAGAAGATTTAAGTCCACGACATGAAGCGTTTCCTTGTCTGTGGTATTGTAGAGTAGGATTCACGATCTTTGATGACCTTGGTTGGAGTTGAATTGGTATTAATCGCTTGCATAGTATTGGGATATGCTCGAAAGATTATGCTTTAAGCCACTCACTAGAGACTTTGTTGATGGAGAGACTTCCTCAGAGATTGAGCCATATCCATTGTTTTCCTCTTGCATTGTCTCAGAAAATAACAGTGGGTCCTTTGGCTTGGTATATACGTAAGTAGACTTGTTTCTGTCATGTGTCTTGGCGACCAACGTCCGGTACGGATGTCTTTGTTTGAATCTATAGCGAAGCATTCACGAAAAAAGATTTAAAGCAACAAGGTCCTTTATTTTCTTTTTGGGTCTGAGGATTAGCAACCTTTTGGAACCCATACTGCCTAACCTTGAGAGAGAACTAGGTCTCTCGGATCTTGGAGTGAACCTTAGCGAGGCATGCAGGGGCCGGATGGCTGAGCAATTGCAAGAGTGACATAAATGGAAATTCCATAGAGAAGCTGTCGGTGGCTTTAGGTGAAGAGTGATTATGATTATCCTTTTCTTAACATTCAATCTTGGTTCGTCTTGCTTGTTGACGGTAGACTTAATGGTTTCTTTTGAATCTTCTGGGTAGGTTACCACGGACTTAGCTTTGGCTTGTCTGTTGATTACCTTTTTGGAGGATTCGGTTGAACACCTTTAAGTTTACTTTCAACAGTAAGTGCCTTGTAAACTTGATAGCCACCGGTAGAGATTTGTAGGTCTTTGCCTTACTTGCAAGTTGTTCTTGGAGTAAACTTTAGTTTCTCTACTTACTTTTGAGTTTCTCATTTGAAGCGATAATCTTGGCTTTTCCTTTCGAGCTTTGGGGTAGATATAAGGAACACTTGAATAACCAAGGCCTTGTTTCCACTTGTTTACGAGCGTGCTTTTAGAGAAAGAGATATCATTAGCGTCTCGGAGGATTCACCTTTCTCTGGTGATGTGAATGTCATCTGGGCTCATCGGTATCCTAAGCGATTTATCTTTACATGATTTTTGGCTTGAAAGGATTTCTTAAGGTATCCTTGAGGCTGTTCAAGAGTCAATTGTCTTTTTTGAAGGCAATTTTCTCTAGGTCAAGTCCTTTGATGTGCTCAATTAGACATTCAATTTTGTCACAAAATTTGTTTTTCTCCTTTGAGTTTGATACTTTCTTGTTGGCGGCTATTGAGAGTTTGAATATTAGCAAGTTTCACTGCAAGCATATCTTGATTATCCTTGAGATGTTCTTCCTTCTTGAAAGCATCCTTGATCTCACTTTTTATCAAGGGTCTAGGTGAGATTTCGACTTCATTTTGAGTCATAGGTGGGACTGAATCATGAGCTATAAGCATATGTTAGCTTGCTCACAATCATCCTCTTCCTCTTGAATCGGTCTCAAACCATGTAGCAACTTTGTTTGTCTTCTATGTCTTCAACCAACATACCTTTTGTTTTTGAAATTTTCTATAGGTAGGTTTCGGTATGCTTCAAATTTTGGCTTTGGACATTTGGAGGCAAAATGATCGGGTTTTCTACAGTTGTAACACACAAGTTCTTCTTTAGATGAGCTTTCACCGATTTTTACGAAGGTTGTTGGTGTGTGTTCTTCCTTCCATATTTTGCAAATTTTTGAAAACGTTTTACAAACATAGCAAATTGTTCATTTGTGAGAAAATCGTTTTATTTGGAGGAAGTGGAAGGTTTGTTTTCAACGATGGTTTCTTCTTGGATCATGGATGGCAGTTAAGGGTTGATTTGTCTGCTCAGAGAGCTTGATTTACTTCCAGCTCATAAACCTTCAAACTTGCGTAGAGACTACGGAGAGTCATCTCGTTTAAGTTTTTGAATTCTTTCATAGCGATGGTCTTAACATGCCATAAGCTACCTAGAGCCTAGAAACCTCATGTTCATTTCCTTTTTGTCATAGGTTTTTACCAAGAAGAAAGCGACTATTAATTACCTCAGAAGCGTCGTATGCTTGTCTCAAGGTTTCCTTTGGATCCTTTTTGAAGAGAATCAAGTCAAGCTTCTGGATGTATGTATATTTTACATTTATCTCTTGTGTCTTGGTCTCCTTCCAAGTATTTCACAAAGCTTCCCACATCTCTTTTACGGTAGTACATCGGATCACTTCTTTGGTATGTTGTCTAGAGAGAAACTAGTAATGATATTGATTGCTTTACTATCAAGCTCTACCAGTTTAAGATCCTTTGTCCATTCGATTCTTCTTTGGGGAACTTACTGGGTATTCGGCGATGGAGGCTAGAAGGTTGGCCTTCATTTGTACATGTTGTCTGCAATAACACACTTCCATAATCTGTTATTAATTGAGTTAATATAACACATTACCTTATCCTTCCATACATCGAAATGGCCTTCGTCCAATATTGGGACGTGGTTCGCATTGGATGTAGGCAGCATGTAGTGTGTTTGTGTCATTGGATCGAATCTCTCAAGATTTTAATCTCGGAAAAATTAGTTTTCAAGAGTAAGGCTCGATACCAATTGTGGGTCCCAAGCGAGTACAATAATAAGCTAGAAGGGGGGTTGAATAGCTTATTATGCACTTAAAAACTTTTTAAGATAGTTCTTTGAAAAGTACTTACAATCTATTGAAAAGATTGAAGTAGCGGAAGTCTATCAAAAGCGGGTTCAGATGCAGATAAGGACTCTGGGTAGACCATAACGGGTTACTTAGAATTCTTTGTAAGGATAACGATAAATAAAGTAATAAAGCGATTCGGTAAGTAGGCAGACAGAAAAGGAATTAATACAAGTATTTTGGGATGGTTCACACTATAAAGAGTGCTACGTCCACCACCAAGGCAGTCAACCTTGGATTTAAATAGTGCACTATGTTTTCCATTAGATCTATTACAAAGAATATTCCCAATGGATCGTGTACAAAATATTGACTTGTGTTTGGGGGATAAGGAATTAAATATCTGTGTAAGCAGGAAATTTAATTCGGGTAGAAGAATAGCTTTGAATGAAAACAACAAGAAGTACAAAAATAAATGTTGATGCACAGCTTCTTGTTGTTGTTGACGAGGACTTCTTGATCTATTTTGGATCTCTTGAATGCACTGAGTATTAAGACTTTAGAGTTGTTGTAGATTTTCGAGCAATTTATCAAGTGTATTTCTTCAGTCTTTAATGGCAGCATTTATAGCATGAGCATTCTAGAGATCCGTTGGAGAAGACGAAGACTTAACAGCTCTATTAGGTTGAATGCATTAAATGCATGGGGCTGTCAATCAAGAATTTCTCCTTCACAGATATCGGCGAGGGGAATGAGGGCTGAGAGATCTTACGGAAGATGTGCAATACGGATGTTAGATCTGTGAGTTGTTGCATGACAGGTAGGTTCGATGCGCTTTTCCCTTTCCTTGTTCGGTGTGAAAAGTCTTCTGCTTTTCGCTTCGGTGGTCGAGATATCGGGGAATGTCTCAATTTAAATTCAACCGTTAGATGGATAAATTTAAATTGATCCATTAAATTGTTTTTGACCGACACGTCATGATTGACCGAGTGTAGACAAGGTGCCGTTGTATGTTGAGCGAGGTCTTCCTGAAGCTTTGAAGAGGTCTTCCACCGAACTTGTTGAAGTCCTATAAAAGCTATACTAGGCGAGTTCTATACGATTGCCACGTTAATCGTCACAGCCCAATTAACCACTGATGTATAAAACTAGTGTAATGTATGAGCAGATATAAATCTAATTACAATAAGTATCAACAGTCCCATAAGGCTCCAAATGTTGCTGATGATTCTGATGATCTTGAGACAGGTACAAATAAAGATACTACTTCTTCTTCACCTCAGAATCCTCCAACTGCAGACTCTTCAAGTTCTGCAAATCCAGCACCAGCAGACTTCAACTCTGCTGGTACCTCTTCCAACCGAATTGACCTGAACCCATCTCTTTTGTTATACCCCAAAAACTTTTGCAGATCACTCACCCTTCTTGTTCACCAGAAAATGAAGGTTTCAAAGACTCTATCTCTTCTAAACCTGATTTTGGTGAATCACCTTCTCTACCTTCTCCAGACTCGTTAAGGGAAGAACTCACCATAAGTGATCTTCCTCCAATTGTTATTGAAACAAGAGATCACCCCATCTCACAAATCATTGGTGATCTCAACTCAAGAGTTCGTACGAGAAACAATGTTCGAAATGAGACTATGTTTGCCTTCGCATTCATGTCTGGAATCAAGCCAAAGAAGATTGATGAAGCCATTAAAGACCATAACTGGGTTGAAGCTATGCAAGAAGAGCTAAACCAGTTTGAAAGATGCAAAGTGTGGAGCTTAGTTCAAAGACCTACTGGACATCAAGTCATAGGCACGAAATGGGTATTCCGGAACAAGAGAGATGAAGATGGAAATGTCACCAGAAACAAAGCTAGACTGGTTGCTCAAGGCTACCGACAGGAAGAAGAATTGACTTTGATGAAACGTTTGCTCCTGTTGCCAGATTAGAAGCAATCAGACTCTTTCTAGCCTATGCTTCGTTTATGGACTTCAAAGTATATCAGATGGATGTGATGAGTGCCTTTCTCAATGGTGATCTTCAAGAAACGGTATATGTTGAACAACCTCCAGGTTTTGTCATCCAAGACAAACAGGATCAAGTGTACCGAATAAAGAAAGCACTCTATGGCCTCAAACAAGCTCCCAGAGCTTGGTACGACACTCTATCCAAGTTCTTAATCTAACAAGGATTCGTGAGAGGAAGAATAGACACAACTCTGTTCATCCTCAAGCACAAAGTTCATTCTCTTCTGGTACAAATCTACGTAGACGACATCATCTTTAGATCTACAAACCAAAGCATGTGCAAAAGAAGGAATTGATTTTGATGAAACGTTTGCTCCTGTTGCCAGATTAGAAGCAATTAGACTCTTTCTAGCCTATGCTTCGTTCATGGACTTCAAAGTATATCAGATGGATGTGATGAGTGCCTTTCTCAATGGTGATCTTCAAGAAACGGTATACGTTGAACAACCTCCAGGTTTTGTCATCCAAGACAACCAGGATCAAGTGTACCAAATCAAGAAAGCACTATATGGCCTCAAACAAGCTCCCAGAGCTTGGTACAACACTCTATCCAAGTTCTTAATCTAACAAGGATTCGTGAGAGGAAGAATAGACACAACTCTGTTCATTCTCAAGCACAAAGTTCATTCTCTTCTGGTACAAATCTACGTAGACGACATCATCTTTAGATCTACAAACCAAAGCATGTGCAAAATAAGGAATTGACTTTGATGAAACGTTTGCTCCTATTGCCAGATTATAAGCAATCAGACTCTTTCTAGCCTATGCTTCAATTTGTTCATGGACTTCAAAGTATATCAGATGGATGTGATGAGTGCCTTTCTCAATGGTGATCTTCAAGAAACGGTATACGTTGAACAACCTCCAGGTTTTGTCATCCAAGACAAACAGGATCAAGTGTACCGACTCAAGAAAGCACTATATGGCCTCAAACAAGCTCCCAGATCTTGGTACAACACTCTATCCAAGTTCTTAATCGAACAAGGATTCGTGAGAGGAAGAATAGACACAACTTTGTTCATCCTCAAGCACAAAGGTCATTCTCTTCTGGTACAAATCTACGTAGAAGACATCATCTTTAGATTTACAAACCAAAGCATGTGCAAAAGATTCGAGAAGCTGATGCAAAGCAAGTTCGATATGAGCATGAAGGGAGAGCTCACCTACTTTCTAGGACTTCAGATTCAACAGACATCAGACATAATCTTCATCAGCCAAACCAAATATGCAAATTAACTTATCAAGAAGTTTGGTCTTGATTCAGCTAAAGGATTTGAGACTTCAATGTCTACCGACTACCATCTTGACAAAGATGAGAAGGGAAAGCAAGAGAATGTGACCAAGTATCGAGGAATCATAGGTTCACTTCTTTACCTTACTGCCAGTAGACTTGATATAATGTTTGTTGTTTGTGTTTGTGCTAGATTTAAGGCAGATCCAAAGGAATTACACTTGCTTGCCGCTAAACGTATCATCCGATGTGTGTCAACAACTACAAATCTGGGTATCTGGTATTGAAAAAGGAACAACTTCGATCTAGTTGGATACTCAGATGCAGACTATGTAGCTTGCAAAGATAGCAGAAGAAGCACCAGTGGGACCTGTCAATTTATTGGAAATAGACTTGTCTCATGGTCATGCAAGAAGCAATGATCAGTTGCAAACTCAACCACAGAGGCAGAATACATTGTTGCCAGCAGCTGTTGCTCTCAACTACTATGGATGAAGCAACAACTAGTGGACTACAACATCAAGACTACAAATTGTCCAATTATGTGCAACAATACTTCTGCAATTTCAGTCTCAAAGAATCCAGTGATGCACTCAAAGACAAAGCACATTGATATCCGTTATCACTTCCTCAAAGATCATGTGGAAAAAGGTAACATCAGTCTGGAATACGTTCCAACTGACATCAATTGGCTGATATTCTCACCAATCCACTAGATGCTACCAGGTTTGCTTATTTAAGGAGAAATCTTGGTATGATTGATCCTACTGCTTAAACGTTTGTTTTTTTTGCTTTACAAATTTTTCTTTCATACCGGCAGACTTAAACTATTACTAACAAACAAACTTAATTTGATATCTACCGAAAGACTTAAGCTCTTCGTTTTTACCAGGTTAGTACTTCAATTGTTATACCTATTAAAGTTTAAAAGGTTTTCTAAAAAGGCAAAGGGGTTAAAAGTCACTTTTTGTTATTTCTTTGAAAATATCTTAAGCTAAAAGCGTTTTGATAGACACCTGTCAATCATCTAAGGCATTTTTCCGCTAAAATGACTTTTCTCATTCTTTAAATAGACTTTGAACCACCTCCTTCAAAACTTTTACAAACCCTCTCTCTCAGATATTCTCTCTCTACTCAAACCCTTACTTTCTCCCTGCATACTACTTCACCCTCTTCAATCTCTTCTCACTCTTCTCACTTTCAGAATGGTAAGATTTTCAACACTCATTAGGAAACTTCTTTTTGATTTATGCTTGAAATTTCTTCTTTGAGTCACTTGGTTGAGGAATCCGAAAATATGCATTGCGTATCTTGACCGTTTCTGCCATTGTTGTTCTTCACCAAAAATTGAAACCAACAGTTCTCCTCTGTACTTTAAAATTATTATCTGTTGATGTTTCACTACTTTCACTTGTGCAAACATTCAAAGATTTCAATTTATTTCTGGAAATTTTATTTCTCAAAAATGAAATCTCTAGTTGTTTGTCCTGTCAACAAAAGCCCTAATTTCTGAATATGTTTTTGTAGGTGAAATCTTCTACCAAGTTAAAGACTGACAAAAGGAAGGTGCTTGACCCTGAACAAGTCATTCCACCTGGTCCATCCATCAACCTTCCAGGATACCTTCTGTTTCCTGCCGCTCATGTTATCATTCCGGCCCTGGACCTAAAGATGTATCTGCTCGACATGTGCATTGCCTAAAAACCGTTTGCACCTTTGCCGCCGGAGCCAAGGCATACGACGACATGAACGAGTCTGGGATTCTATCGCTCTTCTGTCTACATGACGAAGACTACAACATCCTCCTCACTGAAGAATTCTACCAACGAATGGTTATCAACCCCAAGACTCCGTCTGTGATGCGTGGATGGATTCGCGGACGACCCATCTCTCTCTCTTTCTGCCAAAGTGATATCCAGAATCATTGGGGTTCACTACGGCGGAGATACTGAGCTATCCATTGCTGAGGCTGACAGAGCCTGGGAAGCAATGAGGGGACCAAACACTCCAAGGGAACCTCAAGGAAAAATACTGAGGAACATCTTTCCCTTAGATGTCTACTGTTCCAGTCATCTGCTGGACAAGTCTCTGCTGTTCAAGAACGGAGCTCACGATAACTTCACGACTCAACAACTCAATCTTACAAGCGTCGTCTACTTAAAGACTCACCTCAACTACGGCACCATCATCTTCAACGAGCTTTGCAACTACGTTGAAAACGTGAAGGAGAGCCCCAACCTTAAAAGGCCCTTTGTCCGGCTCATTAACACCCTGCTAAGGGATACGCCTGAGGTCAACTCTACCGTTAAAGAGGTTGAGCTCATCACAGTGGCCAAAGAAAAGCAGATGACAGCTACCTTCTTAAAAAAATACATGGACTATGAAAACAAGAGAAGACAGCAACGAGGGCTACCACATATCTCTATTGAAAAAGTGGCCAAAGCCTCGCCAATGGTTGTTACGTGTTTCAACATGGACGCGTATGATGCCAAGCTAGCAAAGCTGCTTCCTGTTGCTCGCAGCGACGACAAATGGGGAAAAGGAGACCCTACCATTGCTCATGATATTCTACGAAAAGTCCAAGATCTGGCTGCTGAGTCTGAGTGTCTGTTGAGACGAAAGAAAGAGGCTTAAGCAAAGAAGGCAAGGCAGGAAGAAGATGCTGAAAAACTTCAGGCCAAGTGGATTCGCAAGGAACTGAAGACCGGAAGACATGACAAGTCTGCCGGCAGCTGCAGCCTCCTCTCCGTTGCCGCTGACAAACTTTCTCACCACCAACCATCCAACCCCTGAACCACAATCTCCATTCCCAAGCAATCCCAAACCCCCAAACGCAAACCTTCATCTGACCAACACCCACCTTCACCCAAGCCTAAATGTAGGCATCAATTGGGCAGAAAGGTTCCAACCAACCAAGCCACCAAACAGATCCCTACAACCTCTACCGATGAAGTGAAGAACCGAACCTCCTCCTATCTTGGCCCAGCTAAGGCGTAATAGGAAGTCTGCTGGCACCAAACCACCTCTTCTTCTCAACCCACTCCTACTGAGTCATCTACTCAGGTGGATTCAACCCCTCCGGAGGAGCCTATTCCTTAGGAGGAGCCAATAACTTTTAAGGAGTCAATCCCCCAGGAGGAGCCTACCAGATCACCATCTCCAGCCCCTCCCTCACCCTTCAACTATTCTCCAAACCCTTCTACCCCATTCGTATCCCAACCAACCCATCTACACCATCCGAGCGAAACCAGACCACCCCCTTCCTAACCAACCGTTCTTCACAATCAGATCCAAGCCAACCTATCCCCCTGATCCTAACACTCTGGTATCCACCAACCCTTTCCTCTGCTTCTACGAGGTTCATCTTCGAACTCTCATCAGTAGCAGACCTCTTTACCAACCCTCCTCCCCCAACTAAAACCTACCCCTGTGAGTCTGGGACATTTCCTTTCCGTTCTCAACTAACCCCTACTAACCTCTTCGATATCCGTGATCATTCTGACACGTATATTGAAATCCCCACCTGGCCCTTCTCATCACCTCCTCACTCTAATTCCTCCTCTACCCTTACCTTTCCTACACCTGGCTCTTCTTCCTCCAACTTAGCCACTCCACCTCTCCAGCAGCCATTCCGCCCAGTCAACTCTAACGACGCCACCTCATCTGCCGGCATTAAGCAAATTCACATAGGGTCTCGATAAGCTCCTTCCAACCGGAAGAAATGAACTTAAGCCAATTCTGACGTTATTTATTAAATGCATCGGGAGAACTTTACCAAGATTCCAATACCATCGCTAATCCTTGCAATGCAACGCCCAAGGTCAAGCCGGACAGAATATCGCTATCCTCCACCAATTTCAAGAGGATGTGGGGACCAAGTTTGAGAAATGCGTAATCCAGTCCATCAATCTCAAAATCAATATGGAAGCTCTCATAGCTCTTTACTTGTAAGTACGATGGCCGATGCAAATAGGAGGAGATTGTTGTTTCATTGTATCTTGATTTTACTTGTTCATTCATTACTTTGTAGTTCTATACATAGCGGCTAGTCGGGCTGTTGATCGATGTATTTTATACGCCGATTTTATATACTTCTATGACTTAAATTATGCTATTTCACGAGGCTTTTGGTTACTAATATATGTTTTCGTGAGTTTTGTAAGTTTCGTGTTATTGTGAAAAATACAAACCCGTGGTTTTAAGTGCAAATTTCAGGCCAAAAGAGGAAAATTGAAGAAAAATGAAAGCTGCACACGGACACCTCATGACGCAGGTGCCTCGTGACCTGCGACCGCAAGGTAGGCGAGACGCGCAAAAGGGCCAAGTCAAGATTTCCAAGGCCGACATATCGAGACCTCGGCGGACGAAGTACTCAAAGACCTCGCACCGCAAGGTGGTCGAATGCGCCAAATTCGGATTTTCACACGCTCATTCGATCCGATTACAACTCCCGAGTATATATAGAAGCCGATGCCGAGCTAAAGCATAAGGAGGACGGCTGGAAGCTCTCTTTTCATAGATTTTAGGTAGTTTTAGATTGTATAACATAGTTAGATTTGTAATTTCAAGTATTGAAGATCAAATCATGTATCCGATCATCTCCATGTTGCTTCATTGTCTATGATGAACTAAATCATCCATAATCTAGGAGGTGGGAGGTAACTTGTATCGAATTTATGTTTTGATTCTTATATATATGTCTATTCAATGCTTGTTGATTGTGTTGTTTATCAACCCTATATTATTTTGCTTTGAACAAATGAATGTAATCGCAAATAATAAAGGCTTAGAGGTGCGGATAACCGCATGACCAAGTGCATATGTCGTACACGGCTCACCAACACAATAAATTGGACCTATCGATGCACGAGAGTGATAAGTTAGGACCGTGTTCTTACATGATCTAGGTGACAGATAGATCATAAATCTAGGTGACAACTAGATTGATGCTCCTGTGCTTAGGATATAGAATGGATGAATTTTATGGGATGGAGGTTGAACCAATTGTTCAACGGACTATATCTATTTTTAGTGAACGAACCCAAGACATTGAATGACATTATTATGAATTGAACATAAAGGAGATATAAGTGAAACCCTAATCCTAGATTGCCACCCACCATAAGATCTTCATATATGTTATTATCTGCCTAATTAGTTAAACATCTATAAATAGTAGTTTAGAGTAGAATTAAACATAAAACCCCCTTAGGTTAATAATTTGCTATCAATAATCTGACCGCTCGTGATCACTTGTCTCTGGTTCGACCCTTGCTTCCAATACTATTCTATAATAGTCTTGTCCACTTGCAAGGAAAAGATTAAATAAAACATCGATCAAGTTTTGGCGCCGCTGTCGGGGACAAGCTAGTTCAATGAAGTTAGTTTGTTGGTAGCGTAGTTTTTAATTTAATTTAGTTTTTAGTTTAATTTTCAGTTTTCATAAAAATAAAAATACAAAAAGATTTTATTTTATTTTATTTTAATAGTTAGTTGTTTTTAAATTGCTTTAAATTATTTTTATGCACGGTCGTAGATCTTTAAATCCTAAATTGGTAGACTTAAATCAAGATATAAATATTGTTAGAAGATATCAAGAAGTTTTTGAAAATCTAGCCGAGCCCGATAATCAAGACCAATTGAATCAAGAGGATCCTTTTGATCCTACAATGGAAGAAAATAACAATAATCGTAATCCTCGAAAACCTAGTTGACCCCAATAGGAATCAAAGACAAGAAGAGCTCGCAAGAAGAAATATGGAAGTAGTGGTAAATTAAAGAACTATTAATGACTTTAGTAGACCTTCATTAAATGTTGTGACATCATGTCTAGTCTTGCCAGATGCTGTTAGGAATTTTGAGTTAAAAGGACATTATTTTAATGCCATACCATCTTTTCATGGGATGCCCCATGAAGATCCTGTCAGTTTCTTAAGAGAATATGAATACATGATGAGTACTTTTCCTTTAGGAGGGTTATCAAGATCAAATCAAAATGAAATATTTTCCTGCATTAAAAGAATTGGCAAAGAGATGGTTTATGAACCTAACACCAAATAGTGTTTATACTTGGGCACAATTATATGATTTGTTTATGAGCAAATTTTACAAACATGCATCTCTTACGAGTATAGAAAACAAATCATGTCATTCCAAAATGAAAGTGAAACATTCCATGAGTCATGGGATAGATTTAAAAATCGCTTATTATGTGTCCTCATCATAATTTGGCTCAACATGTGTTAGTGCTTCAATTTTATCATGGTCTTTCGCCAGCTTACAAACTATGGTTGATAGTGCACTGGTGGTTCTATTAATAGAATGACACCGTAAGCACTAGAAGAATTATTTGAGATGCTAAGTATTAATTCCCAACGTAAAAGTGCTAGAGGTAAAAATAGGAGCCTATATCAATTGCAAGATAATTCAAATACACAAGCTCAATTTGAAAATTGGCAAATTCAAGAAGCATGTGCCTTATGTGGATTATATTCTCATGCTACTAATTTTGTCCGTCAAGTGCTATGTATTCCCGAAAGCTAATGCTATGAATATGTACCCTCAAAGGCCAAGGAATGATCCTTATTCAAATACATATAATCCTCGGTTGGAGGAATCATCCTAACTTTTCTTGGGGAGGAAATAAGCCTTTGCAACCTCAACAATTCCAACCTCAACCACCACAACCTCCACAGTTGCCAAATCAAAATCAGTTGAGAATTGAAGAAGTTCCCAAGCAAGAAGTAGCTAGTAAAGGTCAAGCAGCTTTGATGAAGTACATGCTTGAAGAAATTGAAAATCTAAAGAAACACATTGAAATTCGGAAGCGATAAAAGAGAAGAAGGGAAGTTCCCTAGTCAAACCGAAAGCAAGCTAAGTCAATCACCGCCTTGCGAAGCGGTAAGGTGATAGGTGAAGAGGTAAGTGATCCCGATCCTTCTTCTAATATGCCCGCTACAATAGAAAATTCCGAAAAGTAATAGAAAAAGAAACGAAAAAGATAGTGATAGTAATAAAGAGATTAATGACTTAAGTAATCAAGAGGTAGAAAAAGAAAAGAAGTAGAAGTAGAAGTAGATGTTCCAAATAAGGAACAAGAAAAAGAAATTCAAAATAAAGATAATACAATTGAAGTTGAAAAGAGTTGGATCAAGAAGAAGAGGAACCTTATATGTTCCTCCAAGCTTCCAAGAAGACTTATGAAAACCGAATGGACAAACAATTTTCGAAATTTATAATATGTTATCCAAAGTAAATGTTAATTTACCTTTGCTTAATGTTATTAAAAATATTCCAGCTTATGCAAAGTTTTTCAAAGATCTTCACTCTAAGAAACACAAGTTTGAAAACAATGAAAAGATTGTTGTTTCTGAAAACGTCAGTTCTGTTTTACAACCCGAATTACCACCTAAGTTGAAAGACCCAGGTAGCTTTAATATCCAAGTCTCATTGGGAAGCTCTAAAAAGATGAAAGCAATGCTAGATTTAGGAGCAAGTATTAATTTGATGCCTTTTTGGGTCTATAAACAATTAGGTTTAGAGAACTAAAACCCACTACTATGCAATTGCAATTAGTCGATCGTCAGTTAAATATCCTTTGGGTATAGTGGAAGATATCCTAGTTCAAAGTTGATAAATTAATCATACCGCTTGACTTTGTGGTTCTAGAGATGGAAAGGAAGATATGCACCAATGAAGTCCCAATATTGTTAGGCAGACCATTTATGGCAACCGCCAATACAATGATTAATGTGAAAAATGGTAAACTCACAATGTCGGCCCTAGGTGAAACAGTTGAAATTTCGTGTTTGATGCTATGAATAGACCTAGTGACATAAGTGCCCTGTTTTTCAATAGATGAGATTGAAAAATTATCAACCGAAACTTTGAAGAAGAGGAAGATTATGAGAGAGATAGATTTATTGTCTACGATGATAGCCCTATCCCTCCCATAAAAATTGACATTGAGGAAATTGAAAGAGAAATAGAAGAAGAGGAAAGATTAGAGAAAGAAAAGTTAGAAGCTAGTAAAAAGAAAGATGAAGAAGGTAAAGAAATAAAATAGAATCGAAAATAATTCGATGAGTCGAAAAATAGTAGAAGAAAGTTATGAAATCAAAGATGATGAAGTAGAGATTCCAAAATCTCTTTGAAGAAATTGAGATAGAAAATTGAGAAGAAAATAAGGAAGAAAAGCAAGAAGAGAATAATGAGGCTAAAATAAAAGAAACTATTAAAGTAGAAAATTCGAATTTATGCCATCCATTAATTCTCCCAAAGTCGAAGAATTAAAGCCATTACCATCCCACTTAAAATATGCATTTTAGGGAAGGTAACACTTTGCTCGTTATTATAGCACCGACTTAACGAAAAAACAAGAAGCAAGTTTGTTAAAAGTTTTATGGACACATAGAGAAGCTTTAGGATGGTCTTTAGCCGACTTAAAAGGAATTAGTCCTCTATGTGCATGCATAAAATACATTTAGAAGAAGGTAGTAAACCTTCAAGAGAAAGACAAAGAAGACTTAACCCACACATGGAAGAAGCTGTTAGGAAAGAAGTTCTTAAGCTCTTAGATGCGTATAATTA